>JAECWM010000294.1:0-192500 GCA_018150695.1 Drosophila oshimai | reverse complement strand
CTGAGTGGGAACGACGACCACGTTCCTGGACATCATCCTACGGCACCTGCGGCAAGGACGTCCCCAGACCCAAGGACGAGCCACATAGAGCAGTCCTCGACGATGGTAGCACTCGCACTGCATGTAAACATTAACGTCAGCCATAGTTCCTTGATTCCTGCGATCTTCCTTCTTTAGCTTTCCTTGGATGACTGCTGTTCAGTTTGTTCCTTACCATTTATTTATTCGTTTATATACAGGCAGTTCGATTGCGATAAGAAAATCCTCTGATTTTGTTATCGCTAGATGGATCGATCAAGTTCGATGTCTTTTTCGCTGTCGTGATTCATCTTTACCAGGGTTGGTTAACTACAGATCTTAATTCTTGGTTGTTAAATGACTCATTGGAGTCCTTTGCTTCAGGGTATGCCCCAAAGTTAACTTATTCACAGTGGTGGAGTTTGAGTAAGGTTATAATTTGATGCAAAATTTATGTAAAGTTAACCCTGTGATTGAAATATACGATAATGAAAGCTTACACTAAAATAAACTAGACTTTTTGTTTTGACACTTTTGAACATTAGATGCGGTAAAGATTAAAACTAAATCTTCACTTAAAAACCCGTACCTCCTTTTAAACCTACATTTTTATGAAAGACTATACTGTATCATCAATTAGACTTAAAATTGTATTTCAAAGACAACACTAATATCTTTTAGATAAGCAAAAAAGTGTCGTTTAAAGAGCAATAAAGCCACACAGCTCTCAGACAGAAATGTAAACAAATGGCAATTCAGAGTGTTCATTTTATTAGAGTTTAAATATTTAAACGAATATACAGACAAGAAAACTAGTTGTACACTAATTGATAAGCTGGCTCTGGCCAAAGGACATCAATCATTTCACCCAAGTCAGATAGCTGCCGAAGCCAAAATAATAAAATACGAAAACAATCATGTGCACAGATAAAATAGAGAGGAAGGAGGAAAGCAAATGCCTTTACCATTGTTTATGGAATTCGCCAGCAGTTAAATTTTCATGTTTGTGCCATTACCATTGCGAATAAATGCAGGCTTGTATGTGATTTTATTCACTACACGAAAATTTGTCACAGCCACGACCGACATTGAAAACCAATCATGTAAATTTCAATTAAAGTAAAATTCATTTAAGTTATTTAGCAAATATTTCAAGCGGATTTTTAATTACTGTGATTTTTGATAAAGCCGGAATCAAAGAAGTATGTACGTTTTATAACTAATGATTTATTTTCACTTTAAATTTTATAATTTTAAAAAAATATAATTAATTTTTAAAAAACGTTACCCTTCAAATATTTATTTTTAGGTAAAATAAACAAAATGCAAACTTGAAAGAAGGAAATCATTTTTTTTTGTCTTATTTCACAAAATAAAAAAATTCGTCGTGGTTGTTTGATAAAACCGAATAAAAATACATACTTTTGATAACAACTAATGACCTATTTTCCCGATGTAAATATTTATCATTTGTCATAATAAAACTTTAGTTTGAGTATTTTGTTGTTGAACGGTAAAATAAACAAAATGCTGACTTAAAAAGAGTGAACATTATTTTATTTTTTGTTTTATTTCAAAATACAAATTCAGAAAATGAAAAAATTGCGTCGTGGTTTCTGAAAACTGAACATATAAATTTTACATTGCCATAATTTTGTAATTTATAAATATTTGATTTTATTTGTAACAATATTTTAACTACAACCTAATTATAGGGAATTCTGTTGAAATTGTTTTCCATTTTTTTTGTAAAAGTTCACTCTTTAGATTCGCCTTTTAAAGGACCCGCCTACCACCTGGGTGGTGGAGGCTGCTGGACGATGATGATCTCCTCCCTGGGACGACGACCTCCAACGTTGAACTCGATGAGTGGTCTGCTGGGGCGCACCACATCCACCTCCACAATGGGACGGGGCTGCTGGTAGGGTGGCTGGTAGACGTTGGCCGGAGTGATGACCTCCACCCTGGGGGGCGGTGGTGGATAGCGGCCACCAACTCCGATCTCAATCACCGGACGTGGGATCCTGGGTGGCACAATGTCCACCTCGACAATGGGCCTGCCACCGTGATGATGGTGGTGGTGGTGGTGACGTTCCTCCTCGTAGTAGGGCATCTTATTGAAATGTTATCCAATTGGTATCCTCTGTGGTGTACTGGCTGCCTTTGACTCTTCCGTCGAACTGAATTTACTTCTTTGCCTGCCAAACTATTTAAGGCTACTTTTATCGCTAATTGGGGGAATTTTTTTGAACTTTGTTATGAATGTTTTTGCACAGAAGCTTAAGTTCACTATCTTGTCAGGTGGAATTAATGCCTTCTTTGATAAAAAATATTGATAAAAACAAAATGATAATTTCCAATAGGCGTGCAAAACAGCTTTTTTTTTGTACATATTTAATTATGTGAGTTCAAGGTTTTCATGAATCATGATTTTTTTTTAGTGGGGGAAGGACAATAATTGAGATAGGTGAATACGTAAATTCTCTTAGTAATGACTCATTGAAAAGATCAAAGTTCAAATAATGGCGCTGTTAAGAAATTTATTGATTAAGTGAACACTTTATAAACGATGCAAAACATTTAATTTAATGTGCTTATAAAAACAAAGATTAAGTTTTATTAAAACGTAAACAATTTTTGCTAAATTTAATCTACTTTAAATATACAAGCAAAATTAAGATAGGTAAGCATTCTTAAATTCTTAAAATGAAATGATCAAAGTTAAGATTATCTGTAAAACTCAATTAAAAAAATCATGTATAAAGAAACCTAAATTTGATTGGAACAAAATAACAAGAAAAAATACTTTGACAAACTAAAACATTTAAATGTTTGTGTTAATAAAAACGACGATTTAGATTTTATAAAAACGTTAAAAATTGTTGTTTAATTTCATAATTTTAAATATACAAACCGAAATAACCATTACAACATTTTTCTATGGATAAAGTTATTTATTTTATTGGGAGCTTAAAAGATATCGCAATCTTTATTTGGTTTACAATCGTTGGATAAAGCACAATCAGGTACAAGGGACCAATTAAAGCAAATGGGGGTATTTTTTTGTTATCAAATTTCAGAATATTCTGATTGAATAGTTTTAAATTTTACTAAAGCAACTCCGGTCACTTTTTTTTACTTTTTATCGTTTGAGTTCAAAGACTCTCATAATATTTTGCCATTTCGGAAACTGTTCATTCTCGGACAACAATTATTTTCCAACAATTGGAAGGTACGCTAAAAACAAATACTTCCATTGATGAATCAGATAACTCCTGATAGAAATTTCCACTACCGCTTTTCGCAGTACTTATTTCTTGCTATTTATAAGTTATTACCGTGTTTGTATATAAAAATTGTCTTTCATATCAACGGAACCCACTATCTATAGCATTGCACCACTTTGTGATGTCATTTCAGGAACATAAGATTAAGGGAAATACACGTTTGTGTTGTTTTTTTGTTATCTATCGCTTGGCTACACTTTATCGATAATACATTTATTTGTTATTGAACTTGGAACATTTTTTTGTGATGGTCGATTTCTTATGTTAGTAATCCTCCAGTCCTCCAGACATCTTTTACCACTGGGGATAGGGTGGGTTGTTGTAGGGCTGCTGATACTGCTGGTACTGATAGTCGTAGGCCTGCTGCTGTTGCGGATAATAGCCACCGTTGGTGGCCACTGTGACTCCGCCGTAGGGCTGGGGCATTATCACCTGAGTTTGGGGCACGTAGGTCGCCGCCGGGGTCATGTAGACAACCTCGGTGGGCCGAGTCGCAAACGACGGCGGATAGTAGCCGCCACCCCAACCGGGAACCACATCAATCTCGATATTTGGACGACCATGGTAATAGCCAGCAGGATAGCCGCATGAATTTTCATGGTGATGGTGCCGCATAGTTGATACACCAGATATGTGATCAACCGACCCGACAACCTCACAGCGCAGCAACTCGTTGAACACTGGAACCCCTAATCAAAACACTTTGCACTCGAACCCCACTGGAAGTTTTGGGCTCCATCAATCAGGGTTTATGGGTATTATTCCAGTGGTTAGAGGAAAAGATAAGGTGGCTTAGTCATTCGACAAAGTTTGATAACAATGGACGGACAGTCGTGCATTTACAGGTGAAAAGTATTGATCGAGTTTTGCCTTTCCCAGCTATTTTGTTTACCATTTTAACTGATTCTAGCTTATCGCCGTGTAGCGTTTTCCTATCTCTCAGATAACCAAAAATGTGCGAAATAACGAAAGTGCAGGCATTCAAAAGGACTTAGTTATTGGAATATGTAGATGAATTTAGGATCAGCTAGAAACTAAAAAAATAAATACAAATGTATTTGTCCTCCACATTTAACGGGTGTTCTGATAGTAAATGGAGATAACAAAATATTTTGTTTTGCAGGTGTGGATTATAGTATTTCTTTTTATTTAAAAATTCTAGCTACATAATTTTATATAAAATAGATTTTGTAAAGAGTTAAATTAATAAACGAGAAATTTTCCAAATAAAATGTAAAGTTTCATTTGCTTGCAGACATTATTTTATTAAACTCTTTGAATAAAACAAATGTGTTTTTCTTTGTTCACTTTCTTTTCAAAAATATTTACTCCAAAGATAAGTCAAAAGCTATACACATTGGATTTATATTTGTTTATTACTTATGCTAGAGATTTCTTAATTAAATTCATTACAACTCAAAGTCAGATCAAAGTTCCTTCTCAATATTGTGGGTTATGGTAGTGGCTGCCTCCGGTTGGTGGTGGTGGCTGTGGTGGATATTGGTAGTACGGTGGTGGCGGTGCCTGTTGCACCACCATAACTGGTGGTGGGGGTGGTGGCGGCTGCTGGACCACCACCACTTGGGGTGGTGGACGACGGTGGGGACGCAATGGTACTCCAATGTGAACGTTGATGCCGATTCCACGGCGACGTGGCGGTCCTCCGCAGTGATCGTGTGGTGGTGGCATGGTGGGTTAATTTAACTTGCTGCCAGTAATTCTTAGCTCGTCCAAATGTGTCGACTTGTCGCTGGTAACTGAACCAACTGAATGCGTAGCTCACGAGACTGACTAAGTAATCAAACACCTAAAAAACTGCTTCATAAAAAAGCTCCGCAATATTACTGATACGCAGTGGGTGCTCTTATTTACTTTGAGAGAACTCGTTGTTCGGGGATTAACCTTTCAAAATATCGATACGTGAGCACACTTATCGATAGATAACAGTCACAATTAGTTTTGTATTTTTGTTGCTAAAACTTTTAACTGGAAAAAGCTTTTGAAGAATATTTTGGGCTAAGGTTTAGGGTAAAGTTCGTATTTACTATGATGAGTCACTTATATTGGGGGATACCCTTAAAATATAAATGGTTTCTATATCAGTTATTGGTTAAGGGGGACATCTGAGTATCTTTTTTTAAAATCGAAAATTTTTTTTTCGCTTAAATAATTCTTTATGGTCTTAAAAATAACATACCAAAAGATAGAGTCCGGCAAAAGTGTCTAAGTGTCGAAATTTTCCATTCTGCGGCGATGCCTCACAGGTATATCCCATGGAACCTTTTGTGTTTAAACGCGTTTTTCTCGAAACCACTTTTTGAGTTGGCCGAGTAGAAAACTCGCACAAATCTTAACCGATCGATCTGAAATTTTGACAGTATATTCAAAATTACTTTGTCTATCGACACTCGTAGGATTTTTTTTATATTGCTTACTTTTTTTTATCAACAATTTTGTGACGTTTTTTCGTGAAAATTGTAATTTTTTCAATCACTCACCATTTTGCAAAAATCAATATATCGAAAAATCCTACGAGTGTCGATAGACAAAGGTATTTTGAATATACTGTCAAAATTTCAGATCGATTTTTTAATTTTTGTTGTTTTTTTCTACTGGCCAAACTAAAAAGTGGTTTTGAGAAAATGCTGCACAGCCGCCATTTTGTTTTTGATTTATTCCAAAAATTTTATTTTGTTCTTCGCACCTAATATTATAAAACCTTCTTTACAAATTTTCGATTGGCTTTTTCATTTGGCCAAATCCGATTTTTTTCACTCACTTAGATGTCCCCCCTTAAGCCTTTGGTGATGAATCATTGTTATAGATGACTTTTTCGCAAACTTAAAAATGATTGCAAGAAATGGCGAAATGTTTGCAGTCTTTATTTTTATTTTTGATTCTTTGTGGAAAATCTCTGGGTAAATATTTAGTGACAAAAAAAAAACCTCTCATGAACCAATGTGACTTCTATGGCTTCCATTTAATTTACTTAAATATTTATCCCGGTCCATAGAAAAGCATCCAACAATCCTTTACATATCATATTCCTTGTGTTGTAAATATTTTGTAAACATTTGCACGTCAATTATGCAAAGTTTGCAGACACTTTTCGGCCTCAAGGAGCGACAAGCGCAAATATTAAATATATGGCAAAGAAAACATTATAATTTGTGCCGGTCAATCAAAAAAACTCTTGAGTCTTTCCGAATCTCAATCACTTGGGCAAACAAATGCGGAATTTTTGAATTCCATAACCAGGCTGCGGGCTGCCTTTTTGGCTTTTGTTAATTGAGTGGTTCGTGCTGCGTACTGCAGGGCACTTGCACCACTCCGAGTGTCACTGCGATCAAAGGACAGTGGGCAGCGGGGGGTTAACTGGGGGCTAAGGGTGGTGCACTCTACTACGCCTAAAAAGTTAAACATGCACAAAGTGGCAAACGAGTTTGGGGCAAAGTTTCCAACTGCCGCAAAAGAAGGAAATGGCTGCCGCATAACTCGCAACATATCGACTGAGATTCGCGGAAAAGGGGGGCGCACAAGGGGGCGTGGCAGGCCGCTTGACAGCGCGTATCCAATGTAATGATGGTGCTCCACTGGCCCCGCCCCTTGCCTTCTCCCTTTCAGTGTTGATATACTCTTCGAAGGGGTTATCCAAACTTTAAATATAGCCTTTTGCAAATGGTTGATAACTGTCGTGTGACTGAAACGCAGTTGCAGAGAATACAAAGTTATTAAAACTTATGCTACGTAAAATAAATAAAAGTCAGAAATTGGCCTGGGCTGTTTAAATTAAGAAGAGACAGAACCCGTATTTTTTTACATGACTTTAAATTAAAAAAAATTTTACGTCACTTTAAAACAAAAATACCCGTTAGGTTCCTAAGATTCTGGAATTAATACTAAACAATTGTTTGGTAAGGTGTTTAAAGTACTAATAAAAGTAACTAATAGCTTATTTTTAAAACTTGGTTATTAATAAGGTGATAAAAGTAAAGGGTATTTCTGTAATCCAAGAGTATTAAATGTT
The DNA here is from genome assembly GCA_018150695.1 of Drosophila oshimai. Classification (NCBI taxonomy): domain Eukaryota; kingdom Metazoa; phylum Arthropoda; class Insecta; order Diptera; family Drosophilidae; genus Drosophila; species Drosophila oshimai. The sequence goes on along the minus strand of JAECWM010000294.1, from coordinate 185,168 downwards.
TCGTTTTCTCTTCTTGTATTTTGCACATGTATTTTTTACCTCTTCGCCTGCTGCTCCTTATGCATATTTTAGGAAATGAATTGCAAGCGAGTGAGTCCTGTGTTCTGGCAAGATAAAACGTCCCCGTCTCCGAGTCAAGACATCAAGGCATCAAAATCAGGCACAGAATCAGGAGCTGAATCTGAATCTGAAACTGAGGCAGCCAGCGAATCGATAACTGTCAAAAAATAAGCCGGCAAGCAACACGCAAGACAGGCGTAAAGGGTGGTGGGTGATGGGTGTAGTGGGTGGTGGTGCTCCGGTGGTTTTCAACGGTAACGGCGGCGTCGCACAATTTAAATATTTATGGCGCTGCGCTCGGTGCACAAGAAACGGAACCAGGCACACGGCATAGCCAAAAAACCGTAACCGTAAACCTAACCGAGAAACCAAGAACACCAGCTATCCGAAAATTCCCCACCTCATGCACATGCACTGAAAGTAAAAACCTTATTATCCACACTTTTGGGTTTAACTTACAACTTAATCATAGCAATTAACTTAGGTTTCGAGGTACAAAACTTTTAAACTCGTGTTATGGAGACTTAACTGTGTCCTGTTCATTTGTTTAACTAAAAAATTTAAAATTCTTAGATTATGACATTTGGTATAGGCATATTGCAGTTTAGGCTGAAATTGCCAACACCTAAAATTTAGCTTTGCTTTTACAGTAAATTTTAGACAATTTGTTAAAGTTGTAAATGAAAAGTATTTGTTACTTCTTATTAAATCAGAAAAAAAAATGGTTTTTTCCTTTCAACTGCAGTTTTTGATTAGTAATATATAAAAAGGTCGAAGTACAAAATTAAAAATTATATTTATTTATTCATGTCGTTTTTTCCAGTGCACAAAATGCCAGAATTTCAGCCATCTTCAGCGGCGGCGTCAGAAAACGCATTTCCTGCTCATGTCATGACATGCAGCGCGGCTGGGAGAACGCGTAACAAGAGTCGGTGGAAAGCGGGAAAATCGGGGAAGTTGGAAAATCGGGTGGTGCAGAAATGGGTTACCTAAAAGGAATCATTGCTTTGTCGACATGTCATGGCAATACTCGTATCTGGAAAGTGTTTTTGGGGGCGGGCTGAGCTGAGTTTTCTGAACATTTTATTGTGCTACAGTTTTCAGGCATATGGATATTGGGAGTTTATGATTGATAGAGTTGTAAAACCGGAGTCGAGAAGTCAATATGCTACGAAAGGTGAGGAAAAGCTTGACAGCTTTTAGTAAAATCTCGAAATAAAAAAGTAAAACTATATTGTTAAAATTGAGTGGTAGTAATAGTGAAAATTTAAGTTTTTTCTTTACCTTGCCAAGCTTTCGTTACTTTTTTGTTGTACTAATTTTTTTTTGTTTATTCTTATAGTTGGCACAGTTAAAAGTGAAAAACTTAGCACATGTATACTGTAAACGTCCGCAGCACTTGCAGGATTTTTTGAAGCAAATAATCAAGTTTCAATAAAAACAATAGCATGTTCAAAAATAAGCTAATTTAACAGATATTATACATATGTTTTTATTTTAATTCCTTACATTTAAGCACAGCTGATAGGAAATTTTTTTGTCGGCTTTTGTTGTTGTTTACTTTAGTACGTAATCGATTAAATAGCTCAATGTGAAGTAAGATGAAACTGTAAAAAATGCAAAACATTTTTTTAATGTTAATCTAAAAAAATCCTTTTGTTAGTTGATGTTGATATTTGCTTTTGGTAAAAGGACTACAGTTTGACAAGCACTGAAGCTTGCATTATTGTCAACTTTTAATTGAAAGCTGCTCACAGTTTTGCAGCCGTTGGAGTGCACATCCCAGCATCCCACCGTGCCACCACCCACAAGGCCATTAAGGAACTTGTTAATTTGCATTTTCCATTTCCATTTGCATGAAATTTGTTTCTGTTCGCAGGGCGCAAGAATTAACCAAAGAAACAAAAATGAAGCGAAAGATGGAGAGTGAAAACTTGTGCCTTTAATGAGCTGCCTGCGGTTTGCAGCCCCCTTTTTCTGCTCCCTTTCATATTTAACCCCAGAATGGCCCACATGGATGCGAGTGTTGGCTCAAGTCCCTGACACGTTCTCCTCTTCTCTGGGCCCTTTTGACACTCTCTTGGCAATTTCCGGCTTTCACTTTCTTGTGCCGCTTTATAATTGGGTTTCACTTATTGTCACAAACACAGCGAATGGATGGTAACAAATGCTCACAAATTACATAATGCTTTCAGCACACGCACACACTCACCCAAAATATTGGTTAGGCATTTCCGAAGGGAAAGGGTCCCCAAAAATCGGAAGGATAACACAAAATGCTGGACGCAAAATGTTTGGCAAATATTTTGCGACTTTGTTGCGTAACACAAAGTGACCAACTCCTGGCCACGCCCCCTCTTGAGGTTTTCATCCCCGCCCCCGTTTTTTTGTCCCAGCTAAATAAAGCAACCGAGTGGAAAAAGCATCGTCTGTCCACTCGAGTGTGCAATTAGGTGAAAATAAGTGGTTCAACAAACGCCTCCGAGTATGCAATCATTTAAATTTCACTTCATTTGTCCTTTTCATGATTTGGGCCGTGTTTGACGGCCTGTTTTACACTAAAAATAAAAGAAATGTACATGTGTAGCAAGGCTAAATAAAAAATGTAACTGAACAAGTTTTTCTGTTCCAAAGCAAAGTCACAATTTTTGTTTCTTTTTTCCCCAAAAAATGTTTGGAAAAGATATTTTTAGCAAGGCTAAATATCGAGAATTTTATACAAGAATTGAATTTGCAAGTAGTAAATATTAAAATGGTAAAGCTAATAACATGGAAAAATTTTTGAAGTACCAATTTTAAATTTGTTTTTAGACTGGTGTGGAAGTAAATTGCTTACAATTTTTTAAGCGTAAAAATTGTGGTAGATAGAAACAAAAAAAAATTTATAGGTATAGGTAGTGGACAAATTAATGTTGTCTTTTATTTTTTTTTTCGGTGGACATACCTAAGCTGCCATTCCTCCCTTGTGAAATTACAGCACCCAAACGAAATTATTTTGATTTATATGCAGGCAGGCACCTGCTCATTCAAGTTCCCTGTTTTCTTTATTTTTTTTCTGCCCTAGTTGTTTCCCAACCCCCCGTTTGTTGTTGTTGCTCCGTGGCCCTGGAACTGGGATTTGTCTAAACTAAACGCTTTGATTTGCGAAACTCCAGTTCCCGCCAAGGAACTGCCATTCGTTTCCCGGATGTCAACAAAAAGCGGAATTTGAAATGCAAATTTAATTTGAGACAAGACGCGACGCGACTCAAGGCGACCCAAGGCGATGAGAAGCAGAAAGCAGAAGCCTCCTCAAGACCAGTGGTTCTCCTCGCTTTAATTGCCCCAGTGAAAAGGACGAAGGTCCTGCTGGGTGGGGAAATAGAGGGGGAAAATAGAGGGAAAACTCTGAGGAGCTGACAGCTCAGCGCCTGCTTTGCCTGTTAATTTTGCGCCAAATCAGCAACAACTTTGATTTCGATTTTATGCCATGTGCATAAAATTTTGCGCTGACTCAAAAAGTTCGCACAAGTGAGTGGGTGGGTGGAAAATGTGTGGTGGAAATGGCAGTGGGAAAATCAAAAATCAAAACCCTAGCCAAGCGGAGTGTTTGGCCTGATTGAAATGTTGGCAACTATTGCGCCAAGTACTCACAAGTTTATTGGCAAATTGATGAAGTGTGTTCGCCTTTGCATGCGCATGAGTTTTCCACACACAGCCTGCAAAACAATTTTCCATTTTCCCAACTCTCTCTTCCCCCCTTTCCGCCCCTTTCGCCAATCATTGCATGCCGCGTGCAATTTGGCGGCGCTGATATGCAAATTAAGTTGTTGCACTAAACGACGTGCCGGGAAACAGGGAAACCCGTGGGCGGTGGAAAACGGGGGGCTGGGTCCTGGGCTCTGGGCTCTGAGGTGACTTGGCTTCTCCTGTTTTGGCTCATTTGTATTACAATTCGTCACAGAAACTCGCACACATGTTGGGGAAAAGTTTGCCTGGTTATGAGCAGCAATGCATTTTCTAACAATTCTGGTAAACGAGATGGGAGTGAAAAGTAACGTGGGTGCTGAATTCATTTTTATTTGAAGCGAGGCTCACTTTTTTTCCCTACAGACAATCGTTTATACTTTATACGTTTATTTATAAAAGCATTTCATTTAAAAAAAATGTAAATCAACATTTTTTGACTTATCAGTGAACCAAAATATTTTTTTCATGAACAAGAATTTTAAGAATTTAGTATACAAGTTTCATTTTTTAAACCTTTGATAAAATACATCTTACAAGTAAATCAAGTACAATGGTTTCCCCTTCATAACCTTCAAATCTACTGGCTTGGTTTTTAAGTTACACCTCACAACTTAAGGAGGCAACAACTTAACCATTCTTACATGAAGTTTCCTCAATCAATGGGCCATTTGCATTTCCCAACCACCCTCTCAATCTCAATCGCCACTCAAATCACAATCGAAACACCTCGAGCAACCTCCTCGCATTTGGATGATTTGTGGCCATCGCAAGGGTGTGCCATGGTGTATATGTTATAACGCTATTCGTGGCGAGATTTATGGGGAAGCCGAAGGAAGGGAGCTGGACTCAGTTTCATAGCCACATGCACTTCATTCTTGCATAAATTTGGAATAATCTCAAAACCAGAACTGAAACAGCAAAAAGCGAACGGCACGAAAGCTCACTTCATTAGCTCAATAATTTGACGATAAACTGGCGGAAACCGAAAAACATAAAAACCAAAATCAGAAATGACAAGAGAACATCTAAAACAACAAGGCTAATACCAGTCAAACAGCACAATGCAAAATAATAATATAAAATGAGGATTAAGGACATATAAATACCCATTTCTTATCATAAGTATTTTAGCTGTCTTAAAAATCAGAGCATCTAGAGAACTTATCATTCGATTTAGGCTAAAACATATTTATTTTAAATTGCTCAAAAACTTATATCAAAATCATACCTAAATTAATATTGTTCAAAAATTTTTAAAACGATTAAATTGTTTAAAATATTTCAAGCGGTTTATTGTATGAACTTCTGTAGTTTAAAACAGCATATACCCTTGATCCATCCACTTTACCCCTTACAATAAAGTTTCATTTGGCGCAGATTAATCTCGAAAATGTTGAAAAGGAAATGTGCATGTTTCAGATGGTGGTTTCAACGCCTGCGGGTGAAAAGTGTGGGAAAGTTGGGGGTGCCGTTGTCATGCACATCATGTCGTATGCGTAATATTGTTGCCCGAAACAACCGAAACGCCAAACACACAAATCACGATTCGCAATTCGCCATCTACAAATCGAAAATCACAATTCGGCAATTGCCAAAATCGAAATGCATAACGAACTTATCAAGGGGCTGTGGGAGGGGGTGGGTGCAAGGGGTTTGACCTTGTCAAATGTCAAATTATATGCTGAGCAGCGCTTAGCGGCAACGGAAATTCGAATTATGAGCTTTTGGTCATCCAGATTCCAGATCGAACAATTTTAGTTAAAAGCTGTCCCCCTTTACCACCCCATCCCCCACCCAAAAATTTTAATGTTTCATTTATCTGCGAGCGGGACAGATAGATACAGCGAAAGAGATGGAACGAGGGTGACAGAAAGAGAGGACAATTGTCCTGTTGGCTTGGCTGATTGGGTCGTTGGGTCACTGCGTATGGCTGCAATTTTAATTAAAATTTATTGATTTACAGTTGAATAAATGCACATTGCAATTGCATCGTGAGTTGTGTGTTTCGGTGCTGCAAGGGGTCTCTTCATGTTGATGGATCCTCGCCGAATGAAGAACACTTTACTTCCAAGTTTGGTGGTTACAGAGGATTGTGGTGGTTACTTGAGGAAGCTTAGATTTCAGACAAATTTTTACAACTCAAAATCTAATCAGTAAAGTTGCAGGAGATTAACAACACCAAATTATTTTGATAATTATTATTTAAATATAACATTATAAAAGGAAAAAATTCTTTAATTCGATTTTTTTTTTGAGACGTATTCGAAACGAAAGGTATATATATTAAGACATATTAAGACACGTTGTAAATATTAGTAATACCTAGCTTAAGGCCTAGTAGCTATAGCTAATAACCAGTGGTTAGTGGCAGTTTGTTACTGCTGCGTAACCAGAAGCTAAATAAATAAATAAATAAAAAGGTATCCAAAATTGAGGTTTCGGCATGATCCGCAGTCTTTTTTTTAGAAATAATTTTGACTACAAAAAAAATACTTATGAGTGTCACTTAAAAAAATAATTTACTCCAATGTCTAGATTTATTTTTTTATATATTCAAAAAAATTCCCCTTTCTAGAGTATTGCAATATTCGCCTTTTGAAAGTCATTCCGTCAATGCCTTCGCTCTCCTCTTTATTTCTGGTTTTAATAATACATTTTCCACTTTTAATTAAAGTTTTAGTTGTTCACCAATTTTTCCGAGAAAGTTTCACCTAAAAAAAAAACCAAAATGCAGCACATGACAAAAAGCAGTTGGCTGAGGATTTGGCTAAGGATTTGGCTGCAGATTTGGTGGCTGGCAGTTTGCTGCATTTGTCGTCTCCATCTCGTCGTCGTCGTCGTCATTAACAGGTGAAACTTTTCGCCATGCACACATCATTTCGTTGCCAAGAGTTTTTAGGCAAAACAACCCAAAGAGTAAACTCTGGGAACACAATTACAATTGCGGTTCATTTGACAGTTTTCATTTAGTTTCTGCCATTCTGCAGATGGCAGGGAAGGCCGAAGGAAAAATCCCGGCGGGGGGAGACAGCGGCAGACGAGGGCTGTTGCATAATTAACGGCAACAAAGTGTTAAGGAGTGCATCAAGCGAATGTTAACTGCCCAACAACAGGGTCGAGGGTTCAAAGGGTTAAGGAGCGGGCAAAACTTGTGGCCGTAAATCAGCCCATGAGAACAAAAGGCATGTTCGTTAAGGCATTTTCCATTTTCATGTTGCACTTGCACAACACAACTGGGGAGGTGGGAAAACTAAGAGGAGGTGTGCTTATGAAAAGGCACAAAAGCAAGTGCTATTGCACAAGCTTTGTAATAAAATACGAAAAAAATATTTAGAATTTTAAAAATAATAATACTTTGTTTTGTATAACTTTTACTTTTTTTTTAACTCAATTTAACTCAATATGTTTCTTTTTTTCACACATTTTTTACTACTCGTACCTACATATTTAGTTTTAATTTTAATTTTATTTATTGTAATATCTTAATTCTACATTTATGTATTCTCATTTTTCTGTCCTCCTGTAAAATGAATGCCCGTGCTTAAACATATTTTCTTCAGATAAAATTCACCCTTTTTTTTTAAATTTTCGAGGGAACATCTGCTTGTAAATTTTACACTGCTGCTAGGGGAGAAATTTCGCGTCTTAATTACAATAAAATATTTAAAACTGAGCCCCTGCAGATGGGCTTAACTACCAACACTAGCCTCCAAGAATTGAGGCTTTTATGGCCACACCCCAAACACATATCCTTAGGTAATTTGATAGTTATGACTGCTCCCCGGGGGGAAAAAGAGTTTTACTTTGCTCAAGGCATCAATTGAGGAAAGCCCAAAAAGGAAAACCCGGGAAACGAGGCCTCTGGAATTCCGTTCGCATGAATATTTAGTTGCGTAATGTGGCCACGCCCTCGAAACAGTTTAATTTGTGCGACAGCCAAACAAAAGCAAAGGGAAATGCTAATTTTATTGACATCCAAAGCTCAAGAAGGCGACGCGGAAATTAAAGTCGCGTACCAGTCACTCAGGGGAGGCGTTGGGGGCGTGGCCCCGCCCAGTCATTAACACATTTGCGGAGAAAGAACTTCAACTTCGACCCTCCGCCCCCTTTTCACCGCCTGCTAATTAACACGTTTTGAATTGTGAATTTTGAAATGTGTTAAGGGCATCGAGGGGCGGCGGAAGGGGGTCACAGAATAATGGAAACGGGGGTGTAAGAATAACAAAACAATATGCAAAAAGGATTTGGTGTTAAGGATAACAAATTGAGGTGATATTTGACACGAAGCGAAGGGGAAATACTCTATTGAAGTATTGAATAAATTACGATGTAGGGGAATTTTAAAAGTCGCAAAACATTTCTTGTTTGGTTTCTGCTTGAAAAAAGCGTGGTTATATTTTTTGGTTTTTTAAAGCGTTTTTTTTTTTAAATTTAACATTACTTGCCCTAAAAGATATACAAAATTTTTCAAAAACGAATACACTAGTTAAGTTAAATTAAACCTAAGCCTAACAAAAATGTTTTTATTGAATTTTAAATGTCACTTATAAAATGGTGTCCTTTTCTCCTATTAGTTTCCTTAGTTCAGGCTGATTAATCCCTTTCATCCAGTGATTCCTTTACATGTTCCCCTAATTCCCCAAAGTTTCGAACCCAAGCCAATCGTCGGAAGTTGACTGAGATGGGCGCAACCTTGAAGGTGTCAAAATAACATATTCTCCCCTTTCTCCGATTTCATTACCCGTTTGAGCTCCTGAGGTGGGCGTGGCACTTGTTAGGCACCAAATGAAATTAAAACGCGCATAAATTATATGGCTAACACAAAACGTTGACGACGCTGATGATGAGGCCTCCTTGAATATATTAACACATTTGCCACGTCTCGTTTGGTTTTCTGTTCATTTCTCCACCTGTTTCTCTTTCTTCCTCTGGAGCTAACCAGAAAGTTTGGTTAATTTTGAAAACAGAGAAAGAAACCACCATTTTCCATAGCCTAGTTTTAGGGGCAATGTTTCTCCGACTGCATGATTGCTCAATAGTGTGATGGTGAAAGAAACAGGCGTCGTTTTTGTTTAAGCAATTAAGTGCGGATCGGTCGCGGGGGTGAAAGTGGGCGCGTCTGCTCTGATTTGTGTGCCACACCCACTTCCACTTTCGCCCCCAATTTCCCATTTCCCGGTGTTGTGTGTGCTCATGTCATTTCACATTTGATTAACTGTAGTTGCTGCTGTTGCAGCTGCAGCCAAAAGTATTTCGCTACAATTTTAATTCCATCTGCACCTCTCATCAGTTCTCAGTCGCTTAATTTCCCCGCTGCCACGCCCCCGTTTTCCGGCTGCAGAATGCGCCCCCACATCTTACGTGCATCACATGCCAAGCAGCTGCTGTCATGTGTGTGCGTGCGTGCCTGTGTGCAAATTAATTAAAAATGTTTAAACCGCCGCCGGTTTGGCAGCTGCCTTTCCTCCAACAATTTCCTCCTTGCCCCCAGATTTTCCGCAGGGCTAAAAATTAAAAAAGGCACAGCTAAAGATGTAGGCTAACTATTGCTCAGGGGGTCGAAAACAATAACCAGGAAAATGCATTAAATATTGCATTTTAAGTGGGGTATGGAAATTAACAAGTTGAAGATGAATCTTTTAAGAAAAAGAAAACCTTTAAGTTGGGTTAAAAAGTAATACATTTATAAGAATACACTTCTCTCTTTTGAAAATATACAAGGATTTTAATTTAGATGTATTTTTTAAGGAAACTCATCAGATTAACTTTATCTTTAAAAACAAAACAAAATGGAAAATTATCACAAACAAACAAGGATTTATTAAACAAGAAATTTAGTATACATATATGTTTTGTTGTAAAATAAATAAATGTAGTCATAAAAATGCTGGAAATAAATATATGCTGCTTAGAAGCTTTTTTGGCCACCTTTGACATGACTAGCAAACGGCTCTAAAAGTGTTGACATATTTTTATGTATTTTTGTTATATTTTTTATAGACCTCTATCAAAGTTGAAAGTGTTGTCGTATTGCTGGCATTTTATTTAAATCGAAAAAAGTTTGCACTCTGAGTGGGGTGAATAGTGAAAGTATTGAGGTGGTGTTTGCTGTTCGGTTCCAAGTTTCCGCCTAGTGAGGAGTGGTTCAGGTAGCCCCTTCCCCTGAGAAGATGTACCACGTTTGGCATTGACATGCAAATAAAAACTGTCTAAGAGCCACATTCAAAAACAGTGGAGATTGAAAAAAATGAATTTATAATTTATTTAAATTAATCTTTGCAGCAATATTAAACAAAACAAGAAAAACCTATAGTCGGGTTTCCGACTATAAGATTCGATACTCATTGCCCTCTTTAAAAACAGCTAGCTAGCCCTCTTCAATAACGTGTAGCCTACTTCATGCGCAATCAGTTTTAAGCGCCCTCTCTTAAAAAAGTTTGCCTACTTTTGAGTGCAATAAAAATTTTCAACGCATTTGTATACAAAATTTCTTGAAAATGGTCAAATTTTTTGGATATTTGGGTAGATATTTTCAATACGAACAACATTTATAAGGGCCACTTTTCTCTAGCACTAAAAATGTGGACACCACAGACTTTTTTCCGGTTTGTGGGCGTAAAAAGGAGCGTAGTCAGGTTTTGAAACAAACTTGATCTGCGCTTTGCTTATAGAAGTCTGTATGCAAAATTTGGTGGTTCTAGCTCTTATAGTTCCCGAGATCTCGATGTTTGTACGGACAGACGGACAGACGGACAGACAGACATTTGCGCGTTTACAGTATTTGCTTACTCGTCGAGTATCGCAAATAAAAATGATTAATATGTTAATGAATATGAAAAGTTCCTCAAATAATTAAATTCATTTAAATACTTATTGATAATAAATAAATGTTAAACTTCATTTTTTTTTGCGAAAGCAAAACGTTGTGGTGAATATTTAGAAAAATTCAATTACTTTATTTTATTTTCATTCTTCCAGTTCAATTAATTTTTATTCAATGTATAAAACTTTTATTTATTTTTAAAGGATTCTCTACTGTGGCCACCTTACACCTTCACTGCGACTGCTGAATGCTTTTATGACAACTCAATTTCGAAACATGCTTTAGTTTGTCAGCCTCAACCATGACTGTCTGCCCCTTCCCCTGAACCCCCTCCACAATTTTCCAGGCCCGGTCCCTGGGATTTTCCACCTTACCTGAACTACAAGCAAAGTTGAGGAGTTTCGTGGGCAGCACACAAAACGCATAAATTTATGTCAAACATTTGTGAGGCGTCTCCACTTCCTCCTCCTTTATCTGTCTCTTTCGGTGAAAGAGAGGGGGCTACAAACAAATTTATTTGGACTTTTAACAACTTTTGTGTATCTGTGTGTGTGTGTGTGTATTTGCGTGCTGAGGTGTTGGCACAACCTTTGTGGCAGTGTCTTTTTTTTGGTAAAACTTGCCACATTCAGCTTGCAAATATTTTTTATGTGCAAGGGGGAATGTTCATCAAGCAAAGGGTGGGTCATAAACTACTCAGAAATTTGGTTGGAGTCAAGTGGAGCCACTTTTGTTGATTGCCTAAAAGAGGGGCCTAAAAATATGATTGGGCTCAACTTATTATTCCATTAAAATACGGGAACCCAAGAGCTGCATGTGGCAAGTAAAACTATTATAAAATCAAGAGCTTTCGGTACTTTCTGTCTGCACCAGTCAGGCCCAACTGTTGATTCCCTTCAGTAATAAAAGCGAATGCACTTGGAAGTGCAACCAATCAACATGTTGCGAAAGGAGAAATTAAAGAAGAGTTTTGCAGAGCGAAAAGAAGCTCGTGAAAAGAGAGTGGAACGAATGGAAGGGAAACAGTTTCTCTCTCAGAGAGTTAGCCAGGATTGGGGCAAACACTTGGCTTAAAACGAATGCCCACGATTCTGGCCCAAAACAAAATTTCGTGGACTCTTCTTCGGGTGTGTTTATGCTCATAAATAACAAACTTCGACTGACCCAAAAACATAAATAAACCGAAAAGCAGAGAGCAGACTACAACAATCCATTTAATTTAAACATATAAAACAAGATGTAAGAAAATTTATCAGAATACTTTTAAAATTAATAAGCTATACAACTTATTAAGTATAAATTTAAATTATTACCATTTTGTTTAAACAAGTATTATTTTTTTAGCGTCAAGATACTAAAATAAAACAAATCATTTCAAAAGTTATTGCAAAGAAATAACTGCTTTATTTTTTATCTTGATTTAACAATATAAAACTTTAAAACTTCATCAGTCAGAAGTTTTTGGTTTTCTTTTTTTTTGTTTTAATTTTTTAAAACACGTTTAGACAATTAAATTCAATTTAAATTAACTATGTTTGAACAAAAATGTAGCAGCAACGAATGAAATGCTTTTTAATTGATTCGATTTGCTGTGCACCAGAACAATAAAGCGTTGATTTGTAATTTGGGTAAATGAAACTGTAGCATGTGTGGCAAGGATAATTAAATTGACGTTTAAATGTACACAGCTGTAAAATAAAATACAATAGATCGAGAAAAACCTCATTGAATAGGGAATGAATATTGCAACAAACACAAACGAGGGGAAATAAATATCCTTTAAAAGTACAAAAATTAAGACCAAACAAGACGTTAAAAGTATTAAATGTTTCTTAAAGCCAATGTTATGATAAAAAACTCTAAATTAATAAGCTTTAACGTAGCTTTAACATATGAACATTTTGCAAAATGAAATCAAAATTAACTGTCATACATTTTATTTAAAATTTGAACAAAAATTTGTTTAAAATATATTTTAAATATTTAGTATCTTTACAAATATATTTTGTATTGCATTGTTCACCTACTTCAGTAATTTTAGGCCTAGGACAATTTGTGATTCGTTTTGCCGAGTCCTTTTTCAGAGTCCCTAACCTACCACAAAGTAAATCAGTGCTCTCACACTTTCTCTAGCCAAAACTTGCTCTCCCTTGGCAACATGTTGCCAAAGCCTTTCTCTCGGCGCAGTCGTCAAAGTTCGCGACTTCGTCTTTGGATTGAACCCACTCGTTCGCGCCACCCGAAGTTCACTGTACTCGTACATGCGGCACTTCGTCGCATTGAACTTCGTTCTTAAGCTAGAACAAAACTGAAATTGCACTTAGTTGGTAAGAAGCGTTCTGCGGCAACGGGCGGCAAAGCGGAAAAACCGGAAAATTCGGGAAAGCCGAGCGCTTGGAATTCTTAGAAACAAAAAAGTCACAGAAACGGACGAAAAACCGAAGAAACGCGAGTGCGGAAAAGCGCAGTGGAAATTGCGGACAGTCGGAAACCGCGCTTCGCTTACATGTGCGTTTGTAATTATGCAAATTGCCGGGCAGCTCTTTCGACAAATGGCACTCAAGTGCAACTGTTGCCCCCTTAATTTTACCCTTACCCTTCCCCATCCCCATACCCATACCCCCATCTTCCCCGCACCCCGTGACCTTGCAACGTTGTGCCGCATGCATATTCATGCCGCCAAAAGCCAGAAACTGGGCCAAAACTAGTGCAACAAAAATAGAAGAAATAAATGTGTATAAAATGCGAGTGAAAAGCAACCCAAGGGGCCACAGCAAACAAACAGTGACAAACAATTTCTGCTCAATTTAAAGCCGCTGCGAAAAGTTGTGCTCCACTTACCTTCGCTCATCTGTCAAATCCGTATAATTTCCTCTTTTTTTCTGCGTCCTTTCCGTTTGTGTGTCAGCAACTTGTTGTCCTTGGTCTTTGGTCCTTGCTCCATGCTCCTTGGTCTTTGGGTCCTAGAAACCCAGTCAGCAGACCAACCAGACTCTAGGCTGTGCAAATAAAATGCAAATAAATTATTTTTATTATTCCACTGTGACAGCTGATTTCGGGGCTTTCTTTAGCATTTCTTGTGCTTATTTTTCGGCCATTGTTATGGCTGCTGGTATTTTGTCGTCGCTGAAAGTGGTTTAGCTTAAAGTTTCTATCGTTGGCTTCATGGCACTGCATAAACGAATTATGAGCATTCCCAAGGACTCACATCGTTAAATTTAAGTTGAGCTACGACTTGCCAAAAGTTTCTCTAATAAAATACTGAATTGGGGCAAAACAGGTTTCATGGAAAGAAAATAAAATAGAATAAAATGTTTTAGTTTTGTTAAAAGGCGTAGGAGAAATAAGGACGGGAAATAAAATACATTTTTATTGATATCTGACTTTGTGGCTGAATAAAATATTTAAATTGATTGAGCCATTTGTGCATTTAAAACACCAAGGACGAACAAATGTCTTTTAAATGGTTTTGTGATAATAAAAGTGATGAGAAACCGACTCAAAGCTTTAAATACATTTTAAGCTGCTTGAGGAACTAGCAACATATTTAGATAAATCAATTAAAAAATCTTCAACACAAATGTTAAACGGTAAAGAAAAGAAAAAATGTTAACTAATTGTGAAAAGTTAAAGAAAGTTGTATTCTGCTTTAAGAAGAGTATATTAAATTTTAGCCGACCACAAAAAATACATTTTAGTTATGGTGTTTTTTTGTTGCTATATGCATGTAAAAAAGTTTTTCTTTTAAACAAAAACCACAAGTTTTTTAAACGAGCAATCTATTATTTAAAAGAATCATTGAACATATTTAAGCACAGTTTATGTTTAAAAAATTTAACTTATTAAGTGGTGTAATAGACTAGGTAAAATACTTGGATTAAGTATAAAACAATTCAATTGGCTGGGATAAAAATGTTTTTTTCGCAAAGCAGCTTAAAAATAATCTATTTTAGGAAAAGTTTAATAATAAACGGTTAAATAAAAATATACTTAATACTCAGCCACACTTTAAAATGTTTCAAATAGGCTTTTGCAAATTATTGTATTAAATATTGTTCGTTTTAGAAAAAAAATTATCCAAAATAGAGGGTGGATACACAAGACGATATACGACTTTTTAAAGACACAATTATTATTTTCATAATTTAAAATGATTGCTTAGTAATACATCAAAAATAAATTAAGAAGAGGATTTCTGAAAGGTTATACTAAAAAACTCCGATTTAGTACCCAAACTAAGGCACCATTTATAACTCATAATTACTCGGCAGTTATTGCAGAGTGGAGCCAACAAACCGAAAGCAGGAGACTTCCATTAACAATTGGGCAGTGAATCGTTCCGGCTTTGTGTCCCCTCAGCTCGCTTTTAAATAAATAGCCCGGCAATTGACGAGGCTTGGCCAGAGGAGGAGGACGACCATTGACCACTCCGGCGGAGCCATCTCGCCTGGGGATGGGGGATGGGAGATGGGGGGGCTTTCAGGTCTGGATGAAGTGGAGTACGGAGTGGGATGAAACCTAATAAGTTTGGAGCACGCAAGCGATGGGCCATTTTCGAGCTGTTTGACTGACATGCTGGCCGCTCATAAGTCGCCGGGCATTGTAAACATGAATAAGACATTAGCAGCAGTTTACATGTGTGGAAAAGCCAACTGACTGGCACAATTCCATTTGCAGCCGGGGAACAGGATCCATCTCTCCTGGCCGTACGCACCTGGAAATTATTATTATTTGGGAAATATGTTAATTTAATGCCGATGGGCAAGGCTTCAACTGGACCTTCCTCGTCCCCTTTCGCAAAAGCCCAAATTGAAATGTCTAAGGCTTTAAATATTCATTGCCTACTTCTAGGCGCCTTCCATTTGCATTTTGCATGAGCTCTCAGTCCGTGTGTGTCGCATTTAATTTAATTGAAACATTTAATTACAGTGTCCAGGCATCTCGAGTGCCTGAATATTTCAAAAGGCATCTGGACGCAATGCTGCAAAATCAATTCTCGTGTGAACCTTTAACCAGGCAGCGACATTAAAACCGAAATTAAAAACACAAAAACGGCAGCCGCAGAAATAAAAACGATATGTGTCTCGGGACAATCGTCGGTGTGATGCGTTCCATCAAAATTGCATTTACATTGCCAGTGCGACATTAAAATGCAATTGGCCCCGGGCCCTTACTCCAGTGACTCTCAAACTGTTGCCTCTTTAGCGGATTAATATTTTCTGTAAATACCAATTTGGCGGCCACAGCTGCCAGCCAAAGAGTTGAACCGAAAAAATATATAAAATAGGTTGAAAAACAGAAAATACATCAGCAACAGGACAGTCAAACATGTCGACCATAAAGCTGCTCATTATCGGTAAGTTTTATCTCACAATTAAACAGAAACAAAGGGGAAAAAGCATTAATGAAGGCTGAAACTCGGAATCAGACAGAGAAAGCTTCTACTGTGGTTTATTTCGGTTTTTTGCTTTTATTTCAGTCGCATTCCGCAGCCCTTTTCATGACCTTTCATTGATATTTTTAACGTAGTGGGATTACAAAGCTAAAAACAGAAAAGAGCACACTTTTTTAGCTTACAAAAAACAAGGGAAATATAAAACAACTTTAACTTTAAATGTACACAATATCAAATTTTTATTTAACAATTTTCAAACAGTTTAAGACTTTAATAACATAGAAACATAAAAACTAATATTCCCACCTACATTTAAATATGTACTTATTCGTAAAGTATGCTTTAAAGCATACTTGAAAATAGTCTAAAATTAACTAACGATCGGTTTGCTACTAACTGTCTTCTTTTTGCCAAATTAAAATTCAATGGTTTAAGAATTGTGGAACTGAACACTCATAAACGTTCAAATAGCACCTACAAACCGTTTTTCCCTAGTAAATATTTTGAAATTTTATCTATTTTGTAAGCTAGCCAGGTGCCCAATTATTTCCTGAAAAATTCCTTCTTTATTGAATGAAGCTTTTTCCCAGGCCCTTATGTTTCCTTTTACCATTTGAGAATATCGTTAAAGACTTTGCCCCTGCAAAACCTCCTTAATTGGATCCGTCGCCATATGCACATTTTTTTCAGACCCAACCGATTGCATTCTTGTTGCTTGACTGACTTTCACTTCCCCTCCCTTCGCATTTTCATTTGTTCACCGTGGAGCACGCCCCCATCTTCCTTGCCACTTGTTATCTGCCCCTTCTGGCGGTTTTCATTTTTATGTGCGCTCTGGGAAATTTCACAATGCCGCAAAAGGCGTTTACGTGAAGCTTTCACGGGCGGAAAATGGCGAAGTGGGTGGGGGAGTGACCATAAACAAAAGACACCACCCACTCATCAGCAACATCATGGACAGGACATCATCCTCGCCAACACAATCCAGAAACAAAAAATTCGGTTAACAATTCATTTCCGCGCTTTGGGCTTCATAAATTGCTTTTATTATTAGGCAGGCGCAACGAAAAGTGAGGAATTACCGGGGAAAAGGGGCTGCTTTGCTTATATGGGTAATAATAATATACTTCAAGTTTTTGCATAACAAATAAAACGAATCAAATTAAGAGGTTATGAAGGGCAGAGGGTGTAACGGATCTCATGCACACAGAAAAAATGACTAGCCTTAAGCCTTTAATTGTAAAAAGAGCCTTTAAAATAATAATCATGAATAAATAAATAATATGAGCAAAACTTTTATTGATGAGTGAGTAAATGAATAAGTTATAAAAGCATATTTAATGAGCTTTCATTCACTTTTTTTGGCTCTTGAATGCTTGTTTATGTTTTGAATACAAATTTTGTAAGTTGTGTTGACTTAATTTAAAATTGAAAACTATTAAAATAAAATTTGTAACAACCTTTAAACCATTTGAGACGTGGTAACCACTACAGTCCCTACTTGATGGAAAGTTTTCCTTTTCTTTCTGTGTAACGCAGACCTCGAGGCAGTGACAAGTTGTGAAGCTCGGCGAGTCAGGGTCAGCGTTTGGTTTGGTTTGGTTTGGTTTGGACCAACGGCAAGAGCCAAAAGTTGTTGACAGCGCGTCCGGGGCACGCAGGCAATAAAATTCAATATTTCATTAAAACGCACGTTACGCATACGCAGCGTGGCACGAGTCCGAGTGTCGCCCTCTCGCTCCCACCCACCGAACAAACCAAACGAACAGACGAAATGAAACGAAACGGAAAAAGGCAACCGCAGACTGCGTGATGTTGTTGCTTTTATCACACGCAGGTCCAACGTTCAAATCGGATTTCGTGTTATTAGCACTGGACTCACTCACCGCTCCCCTTTTTTTCTCCCACTTTTACGCATTTTCCTACACGAATTTCCATGCACTGAGCACAATGTAGGTACAATTACTGACATTTTCACTGCACTATGTTGTAGCTGACTTTGTACATGTAATAATTTAAATTTAATCAAAATACAGAGCATAAGTAAAATGTTTACAAAATCATAATAATACGTTATAGAAACGTTAAGTATAGTGACTAATAAAAAGCCTCTAACAACATAGAATATTTTAATGCATACTTACAGTCGAACTTCTATAAGTTCAGTCAACTGAGAGGAAATTAAATACCCAACGGACAAACCATTTAGTTTATTTTTTTCTCCCGGTGTAACTCCCTTTTTTGATTTGTCAGACAGAGCAAATGTCGACTGAGAGTACTCGAATTTCGCCCACGAATTGAGTCGTTTGTCGCTGCGGATTTCTCACTGACATTCCCCGGCTGTAGTGGCCTCTCCGTCGACTTCCTTGTCGCCGTCTCTTTCCCTTTCTCCGGCTCCTGAATTTTGGCTTTGGAATTGGGCTCGGCTTTGGGTGGCCTCTGGTTCTGGTTTTCGGTTAGGCGGCTGCGACGCTGACAGATTATTTGCTTTATTATTCATAAGAACTACAGCGAGGTGGGGGTCATGAGGCACTGCTGTAATTCATTGTGTTTCAGGGGGTAACAAAGGGTAGATTGTTACGATTCCATCACAATACGGAATCAGTTGTGCCGGATCACCAGTGCAATGGCAGTGGAGCTGAGGATGATGAGTGAGACTTTGAATTGTAACCACAAAATCTAGAAAATTTTCTCAGAATCTTAAATGATGATAATCAACAAATAAAATTAAAGCAAAACAGAATTCGTATTAGTTACCTAGCCATTAAATCTTTTAAGTCCTTAAATCTGGATAATTCTTCAATGTGAGGAGTAATTAACATAGCCAATGGCAGGGGCCGCCACAAGAACTCCCCACCGGCTTAATGACCCCTAGAGGGAGCCACCACTCACTCCCGCCGGTAAAAAACATTTAAATGCTTAATCCCCTCGAAATGTCTTTTACAGGGTGTTCGGCGGGTCTGGGCTCTTCAGTGGTGTCCTGATTATAATGTAGCTACTCATTTGGATTTATTAATTGCGTCCTGGCATTGTGCGTAGCAAGTAAATTAATTAGCAAATACTTGCTTTAATAATCATTTTAATGGAATTTGTAATTTAATGCCCCTAACGAGAGAGTTTTATGTGGAGATTACGAAAGTGGCACCACCACCCCCCGATTCCCACACTTATTGATTTTCCCCGTAATGAAATCGCTACGACTTCGTCTTTCACCCCGTCCCCGTCCCTCGCCCTTCCACTGGCCTCTCTGTGTGCGTTGCTGGCAATGTTTTACTGTCTGACAAGTCACCGCATGACCAGACCACAATTTGTTTAAGCGGCTTTAAATATTTCAACATGCCAACTTGCCAATCGAAATGGCTCTGAAATGGCCAAGCACGACGGCTGGAGGGGATCAGGGGTCACTCAACTCCACCCGGCGAACTGAACTGGACAGTCAATCACTTTATACAACTTTTTATGGCACGACATTAATTGATGGACGGCGGTGTTGGTTGTACTAAATAGCAGCACTTGCAAAAAAGGATATATTGGCATGGGAGTGTAAATAAATAATTAGATCAACAACTTTCTAATGGGTAAGCAAAACATTGTCCTGCCTGGGGGAAACTTTAAAATATAAATGCAAATATTTAACCCGAGTGTTATAAACATTAAAAGTAACAGCTAAATGCTTAAAAATTATAAATGTTTTATAAACATTTTAGATTTATAAATGTTTGTGATAAAATGTTTACTGACACGGCCTCACGTGTATTTAAAAAAAATATAAGTCTAAATTAATATTCCCTTTTTCAACCACAGATAACTATAAACAAATTTTAAGTTTTGAACAATTTAATTTTGAAATCTGTTCATTTATAACTCCCCGAGTATTTTTGCTGAGTGCGTATTAAACCAAATTACGCATCGTAAAAACCAATTGAAATTGTTTTTTATTTGCGAGTGCCGGGAAATAATTATTTGCGTGCTTGGCGAGTTTTCCTCAACTCTCGTTTGCATTTTACGATTTGATATGCTAAATAGCCGAAAAGTTGGCCGTAAATTTTTAAAGCTTTCAATTATATTGACGATAAGCGTCACGTAGCCATGACACCTCTCCACCTCTCCGCCTCCAAAGGAAACCCAAAAGAGATAAGTTTGGCCGGAGCTTGGGAAATATATATTTTCCAGCACATTGCACACACCACTGCAGTGCTCAAATAGACCAAAACTCAAACTGCATAAATTTTCCAAAAGCAATGGGGCGGGAGCGTGCTGCAAATGCTGCAAGACTTGTCATACCATTCCCACACACGTGTGTGTTATCTTTTAATTAAACATGAAAGTGAGTTGGCGAGCAAATTTGCTCAAACACACTGCAAACAAACAAACAAACAAACTGGCAAACAAACCGCCTGCGGCTCAGTGGCGGCCAAACATACAAATCATTAAAAATAAAGCAAAACAAGCCGAAGGAAACGAGTGTAAAAATCGTTGCACAGGGAGAAGCTTGAACAAATTTCCCCACATTTCGGGCCAAAGGTGAGTGTCAACGACTTGAAGCTGCTTTTGACAGCCGGCAAAGCCAGAGAGTCTCGCTTTAAAGGAACTTTGGAAAATGTTTTGTTTTTCCCTGCTGTTTGTGAAATGTGTTGGTAGTATTTAAAAACATGTCTTGTCAAAGTTTTACTTGGTAAGGAGGATGGTTAAATAAACAATTAATTGTAGAGAAGCATAGGTACTTTATAAGGTAATAAATTAAAACCCTTTTTGTATTCATGCGAATACTTTTTTTTCCGAAAAATACTAAACTATAAATGGATTAAACAAACGAGGTAACAGTTTTTATACAAAAGCAAATAGCTTATGCATTATGGAAACATAGAAATGAAATTCAAAATGTTATACTATTCGTAGTTATTATAATATGTATATACATTTTATTTAACTGATTGAGATAAAATAAACCACTTTAACTCATGGTGCGTGTGCTTTAAAAGCTGCTAAAAAATTACTGAAATGGTCTTTATGTGCGTCTTTCTGGGGGTTTAAATTGAGATAAATTCCGCGTAACTTAGTTTACTCCAATAAATTTTCGCACCGCTTTAAGGCCTTCCCCTTTTCGTAGTAAAGCTTATCCAACCAATTTAGACAAATTCCTATTTGCTCAGTATGAGCGGAGAACCCATCCGTGGAATCAACCCACACATAGCCGCAAAAAAGGACCGGAGACACAAGTTCTCTGTGTGTACCTTCAGCCATAAGTCCACACCGTACAAACATGTCAACCGGAGCACTAAACCACATTACGAGGAGCGGAGATATAGCCCACTTTCCACTTCCCCTAAAAAGCAAGGGGGGCGGGATCTTTATGCCTTGGCGAAGCTCAAATAGCAAACGCAGACAGCATCCGACATGTGTGACAAGAGACAATGGCATTAGTTGCACCGAGCTATAGCCATGGCCACCATAAGTTATGAAAGTTATTCCAAAATTTATAAGATTTTCCACCTGACACTCAGAGCACGTCTGCAGTGCTGGGCAATAAAAACGTGGCTTAAGTCCCGAAAACAAACAGCATACGCATATCTAATTGAAGCCGCAGCAATACCATACCTCTCTCTGCCAAGAAATGGTAACGACATTTTACACAGACGCTTAAACCAGTTCGAAGAAAAAAGTCTTTGGAAATCAAAGGCAGCGACAGCGAACAAACCGCAGACACAATCACCAGAAAATGTCCTTTGGGTGTAAAATCGATTAAAGCTCTGGCGGGGAAGTGCGGAAACAGCGGAAGTCAATCAGCGGGCTGGGAAATGGGAAATGGGAACTGTGCTCCCCAGACATCGGGGAATTACACATGCTCAGCATTACAGGTGTGTGAAGGCATGCGAAAGTGCCTGGCTAATAAGCCACCGACATCTCGAAGATTCTCATCTGGGTTTTTGTGCGCAGAGCGATATTAATACTTGTGGAGTGGTGAAAGGTTTGCCTGTGAGTATCACGACTATATAATACCACCTTTTTTATTCAGCTCAATTGAATAATTTTACTATTAATCAATTAAATGACAAGAATGTTTTACTATAAATCAAATTTAGCAGATTAAATTTATTGCTTGGGTTACCATGCGCTTTATCTACAGCTGATAAAAGTGTTGTCTTCACAGTTAATAAAATTTATTTTTATTTATTAAGCAGACGTAATTCTAACTTTTTTAAAATTAAGTAATACATGACACATGGTTCAACACACTAAACTGTATTTTCGTTGTGCTACAGTATCCAACTTTTGTATCCCGCCTTATAATAATTCCACTACATGATAATACCCCTCATCAAGGGTATCAAATAAAGAACGGATGTGTTTGGCATTAGCAAAAGAAATTCCCCCGTGTTTGCTGCGATGACAGAAAGGGGGGATGGAAGGAGGAAGGAGAAGGACACGTTGATGATGAAGGGTGATGGGATGGATGGTACTTCTGTTTCTGTTCTGTACGGTGTATATGCTTGGTTTACTGTAATTGCACGACAAAGTAAGCGCGTAACTGCATATTTACATATCACTCAGCGACGGCGGCGGCGACAGCGACAACAACTCGATGAGAAGCGCGGAGAAGGGCGCCATGGGAGAATGAATTAAAATAAATTAAAGCATGCTTTCAGGCGCTCCCGCGCGTACATGTAAATAATGCAACGCAATTTTTCTCACGCATCCACAGAGACAACGACAAGAGAAGAGATCCGACAATGACTGCTTTTTCCCCTGATTGATATGTCCGTCGTCGTCCTCCTCGGAGGACGGAGGATCTTATCTGCTCAAGCTCAAGGTGTTGAATCATTTAAGATGTCGCTGCCATCACGCTTTGATTACTACCACTACCACTACCCAAGGATGCCGATGAAGGATGTGAATGTGGCCCCCAAAGGCACTCCAGTTATTACGGATTCCATTCCGCACCCAGAGCGTTCCATCCTCCACTGCTTTCTCGAAATGCAAATCAATTAGATACACGAATCTGGCGAATGCCTGGAGACAAGCCCCGAGGTATACAAATGCCCTCCGGTGGTTGATTAAAGTGCAGAGTGAACTGACCCCAAAGGCTACAAGTGCAGTATAAGAAAAAAAACAACACAATCCGAAGCTTAAGTAAATACAAAATAGTATTTAAATGGTCAGCAAAGGGGTAACCTTTAATTAAATTAAATATAAAGGTCTTAGGAATTTAAGGGTCCTTAGAACCAATCATAACATACCTCTATGTACGGATTTCTTATAAGTTTTTCAAAAATTGTTCATAATTCGTAATTCTTAATTCGTAGTGAAACTATTTTTAGCCTAGTGAGTTATGATGGTGAACCATTCTCTAAATAAAACATTTTAAGTTTTATTTTCCACGATTTTCACGTTCTTTTAGTAATTAGTCAGTTAATCTCTGAAGCTGACTTAATAATAAAATAATGAGCTGTGTGTAAAAACTATTAGACAGCTAGTGGGATTTAATTCCGTGTATCCCTCAAAGAAGAGCTAACAAAAACGTACGTAGTGCACAAAAGCATGCCAGCTATAAATATTCAGCCAGATAACACACATATCGCACAACTTTTGCTGAACAGAGAACATAAATTATGTGGAAAACTATTGCCAAAGCGAAAAGGAAAGCCCCGGACAAAAACAAAAAGCGAAAGTATTTGGAATTTCAGCGGAACTGAGCACTGCAGCACCTTGGTTACCTTTGTCCACTCTTTATACGTTCTTTGTCCGTTCTCATTCTGTGTCAGGTATTCCCTCCGATTTCCCCATAGCCCCCTGACAACTGTCAACTGTACACTTGGCCATGTCTTGGTTACGCATTCCCCACTGTACCACTGAACCCCGCCTCCATGTTCCGCCCTCATATGCTGTTCTTTAGTGGCGCTAGCTTGTTAATCCACATACAAATATTGCGCATACGCCCCGCGAAGCTAAATAAAAAACTATGCGAAAAACACACTCAACAAAATTTTGATCGAATCTATTTAAAGGGTTTTTTGATAAACACACCAAGTCGAGAGAATAATCAAAAATATATATTTTGGATAGCTTTAAATAAATAAATAAATAAAAACGAAATATAAACCTAAGAATTTAGTTTCTTAAACAAGCAAATATTTTTTTTACAAATTGCTACACCCTCTATTAAATTAATTAAAATTTTCTCAAAAATATTTGTGTTCATTCGCGAAAGAACAGAATTGCTTTGGGAAATTCCTTGAATTTATTTGCAGCGTGCAGGTTGGCTTACAACTAGGTGAGCTTTGTTTTGTTTTCGCTTTAGCCTCCGCACTGCTGTTTTATTAACCCAATAACTAAATGGTGAGTGACCCTTTAGAACCCCTCATTCTATTCTCTTTTTCCGCGTGTCAGCAGCCGTAGGCAAAAGCCAAAGTCAAAATAAGTGGAATGCGGGTGGCTTGTCTTTGTTTTCTGTGTGTGTTTGCTCCACTTGTCAACTGCAGAGCAGTGGCTACTGTACAGGCCCGGCCCCTCCGGTGCAATCCCCTCTCCACTTTAAAATATATTTTTCCCTGCTACTTATCTAACACCTTTGACTCCATTACGCAGCAGCAGCGTCCTGCAGGCAGGGAAGGCTTACCTGTCATGGCAACCCGTGGCAACCCATCAGAGCTCGGCTTGTCGGGATTTTAATTAGCAGCAGATGCAACAGGAGGAGGATTTCCCCCCTCCTCCTTTCAGGGGGAATGTCCAGTGCAGAACTTCCTGCGTGTCCTTGCTTCACACCGTTTTACCTGCTCGCTGGTTCGGCAAAATGTTTTGGCCCCCGACTTTTCGCCTCTTTTCGTTGACACGCTCTTGTCGCTCATTATCCTTTATGAATTTTTCATAAATGCAGGAGCAGCAGCAGGAGCTGCAAAAGTAAAAAACTGGAAGGCTGCAGCACGGGTTGCCAAAGAAACTTCAAGCAATTGAAAAAATGATTTTTCTTTTCGGCGGAGAAGGATAATTTCTTAAACACGTGCCGGGAAAGCTAATACCACAAAAGGCTGAAAAGACGGGGAGCCAACCCAAATTAGATTTGAGCAACTCCATTGAAGTGTGTGGAGCAGGGGAGTCCCCTTATCCTTATCCTTAGCTTAGCAGCAGTCGCCCCAAGGCTCGTGGAAAAGGACCTCTCTCTTTTTCTCCTTCGCAGCCCTTTTGGCCACGTGGCGCTGCATTTTTTATTACAATTTCGCACCTCGGCAGCTCTTTTCTTCTTGGGGGGCTACCCGGGGTTAAAGAGCTGGGCCATGGGGTAAAAGAACTAGTCTTCCATTCTTCAGGTGCTAGTTGCACATTTTGTGCTGCTTTGTCCTTGCTCACGCAAACTAGTATTTCGGTTTCTTATTGTATGTCACGGATACCTCTTATTTTTAGAAGGTGTGTATTTTGGTTTTAGGAGTTTAGTTTATACTTTTCCTTTAGTTATTTTTTTTAAGATCGTAGTTAAGTTTTTTAAGTAGAAATAGGAATTCAAAAATGGGGAAGTATTTTTAGTTCATTTGGTTGGAAATCATTTAAAAGCTTTTGGTGGGGAATAGTTTAAGACCAAACTCTTCTTTTAAAGGACACACCTATAACTTTCTCAATAAATCCACCAACAAAAAAATTTCTGACCAGATTTTGATTACGCAAAAAATTTATGCACTCTTTCCAGTTTTTAAGTGGTATAATTACCACCAGTTGCCTTTCTTTTAGTTCTCTCTTAACTGGAAAATTCTTTCCTTTAGTCCTTTTCCCATGTGGATCCTTTCCTGCCATCTTGCACCTGCCTTATTATTTTTCCTGTTGTTAATTGCTTCCCACAGATTTCCTTCTAGTTTCCAGGGTATCTCTGAGTGGCCATCTCCCTCCGAGGACCTTTTCCCAGTTGCCCTGCCAACTGCAGAGATTTGCTTCCCATCCGGCCGTGTGCTGTGTGCATAATTTCTTTTTGTGCAAATTGCAGCGCTTAGTTTTCTCATTCTCTCGCTGGTTTTTCAGCATTCAGCAGTTGTTGTTCTGCTTTCAATTAGAATGAGCGAGGCAACAGTTTGTCCTCAACCTTTTTTTTCGCAATCCAACTCAAAACACAACCCATTTCAGCCCGAGCCCCCGGCAATTGTCTTTCTGTTGTAAGTTGGATGCTAAATCTGCGGCAACTTCTTCGAGTTTTTCCAGGGGAAAGTGGGGTGAAAGCCGAGGCCCAGTTGCACTTTTGTTTCGAGTCGCTGAGCCGTGCTCTCCACGCTTTCGACACTCGACTGTTTTTGGCCCCGAGGCCCAGACGGATAGACGGATGCTCCCTGCCATAACTAAAATAAGACACTCGGCGGCTGCTCTTTCCACTGGGTTTTCCTCTGAGTTTTCCCCCATTATCCCCGCTCGTTTCGCATTTTTCATCTTGTATTTCGCCTTTCGCACTGGCACTTGCACTCTCCATTCCATTCTCAACTCCAGCCTCTATTGTTTTGTCCCTCCTCCGCCGTTTGAGAGGCACTTTTGGCATTGCAGACGCCGGTATATGATTCTTTTTCAGGCTCTAAATGTTGTGCCCTTTCAGGAGGTATTTCGGAATATATTCAGGTGATAGTAACAATAATATACCTAGATTATACCCAAAAGCCCTATTAGCTTGGATGTAAAACATATTTATTTTATTATTAAGTGCAACTATCTTAACAATTGCCATAAGCTTCAAATTAAGAAGTTACGGAAAAACGTTAGAAAATATTTTGTTTCAAAAGCACGTTAAGAAAGACATTTAAAAAGCTTTTTTCCCCTTATTTTGGTAGTGCCAACATGTTAATTTTATGTATGTTAAAAAAATTTATGTATTTAAAAATTTTCTAAGCATTATCATATTAATAAAAAATATTTATAGGATATTCATAGCTTCGTTCTGGCCTATTTTAATATTTTAATGTTTTGCTCAAGCTGTGAATTACGGACAGGCTTTCTCTGCCAGTGGCATTGTTGATTGTCTGTTGTTGACTGTCTTGGGGTCTTCCATGGAGGATTGTCTGCTTGGCACCTGCGTTGCAGCTCCTTCGACGTTTCATAATCCCGCTCAGCTCTGAACTTTAATTACAAAGGACCAAATGCAGCGGTTACCCGCGTCAACAGGGCGCCTCGTGCACTTGCACCTGGCTTTTGTGTGGCACCCTCTTTTTGCCGCACTTCCTTTCAGGGACTTCCCCTTTTAATTTCTCAGAAGCAGCTTCCTGCAACGATGACAGCGGCAGCGTTCGCACTTTCGCTTCAAAAGTTTTTCTCATCATAAAATCCCGCGCCAAAGGCTCTTTGACAGTTTTAGAAGGCGCGCGTTTTTAATCAGTCGCATGAGTCTCGCGCCTCGCTGCACTTTACAACACTTTTCTCCCACTTTTCCATTTCCCAACCTCCCACTTTGTGGCGTTCAGCGTTCAGTTTCCTGATTTCAGTGTTCAGCGGGTGGTTTGCCTTGGCTTTGAGGGCATTCCATAGCGATTTGTGTGCGATTTGTGGTTTATTATTGAATATTAGAGATAAACTTTGCATAGAAGAGGAGCTAGGAAACTATTAGTCTTAGAAAGTTTGTGAAAGTTTTAGAAAGCTCTATAAAACCCTTTAAAAAATACTAAAGAAGAAAATCTGCAACATAAAAGTAAATGTTAACGATTACATATTAGTAATATAAATTATTTGTTCAATTATTTTTACATACCTTCATGTAAATGTGTTGCATAGAAAGATATCAAAAAATTGGATACGTTAGCTCAATCATTTGTTTCGAATAATTAATTTGCAGTCGGCATTTAACAATTCGAATTTAAGCTACTTGCAACCACAATCTTGCAATTGAAGTTTAATTGCTGAGCAATTTTCATCTGCAAATTGTTGTTCCCAACACTTGTTAAATAATTTACCAACACCTCGTTGGTCGAAATAACTTAACTGTTTTGCTGGTGTCCATTGCTTAATAACTCAAACATCGCAATTACAATGAAAATGAATTATTTAAATACCTGAGCAGGAGCCAGCTTGCCTGTCTTGTCTTCGACATAATCAACTCACCCGCTTTAAATATACAATATTTATGGATTAATTATTTAAATTGCCAGTGTTTACACGAAGCAAACTCTCGAGCTGAATTGAATCAATCCCATCAGACAGACATTGATGAGCTATAAGTATGTCAACATGAATTGCAATCATATAATACACACCACCCCGAAGTGCTGTAAACATTGGCTGGGTTGTTTTTTAATAAATTTTAAATAAACACTGAGCTGCCAGGGAGCGAGTCGCGAACAGTAGGCAAATATTTGCATTAGATGCGATACTTTTTTTTACTTTGAGCTGGGTCTACTGCCACCCCTCCCTACACCGTTTCGCAACACTGTTTATGGTATTATGCCAGGGACAACTTCTGTTTGCTTTATAAATTATTGACACTTTATTGACAGCCGTGGAACAATGGCGTATCAACTTCATTATGCCTCTCGACGCATATTGATTGTCAGTTTCGGTATACGTTCTGTAGTAAGGACCCCACAATTTCCCCCTCACAATCTCTGGAAAATAAACGCCCTTTAAGCCCTCACGCACAATTGGCCAATTTATAAATTATGAAAAAACTAACAGAATGTGTGCATAAAATATTAAAGTGCAACTAATAAATAATAAATGCCACAGACAGAGAAAAAAAGCCCCCGCCCGAAAATGATAATATGAATTAAGTCCAATTGACACCTTTTGCTGGCGTAAAAATATTTTTTGCTTCACTTTGGCACGTCGCACGTGGTGCAAAAAACAAAATTAAGTGCAGTATAAAGTTATTTATTTGCATAAATAATTTAATAATTTGTGTGAGTGGTGTTCGACGGTAGGTTGTTGCCTAACAAATTGATTTTGGATGGCAATCAAGTGGAAACAGCCCCATCGACTGACTGAGCAGCTGAAATTCAAATGAAAATATCGGGCCCGCAGTGGGAATTGATTGATTACAAAGCAACCAGCTCAAAGGATCAGCTAAGTGTGTGGGTCCTTATCAATGCAGGTTTTGGTGAATACTTAACATAAAAAAGTTTACTCCTTTTTTTAAAATTACTATTATAAAAATTACCTACAGTAAAATTTATTTTAGATTTTTTGACTTTTTAAAATATATGCAATTTTATTTATCCATTTTACTTCAATTTTAAACCGAATCTTCACGTTAAGGAAAAAGGCTCTGCTGAAAGTCACGCTTTGAAATTATATTTTTTTTCATATTAACACCACATAGAAATATCATTTTAAATAGGTAGGTATTCAATACATTTCCATTCAAATTTCATTTTTTTTTTACGTCTGTTTAAAATGAGCTCAAAATTTCAATTTAATCCGTTGAAATTTATTTGCATGCAAAATCACTTTACTGGTTTACTTTTATTTATTATATGGCTACGCAAATATGTATATATTTAATAAGGATTTAATCAGGTTCGGCAAATCATTTTGTTGATCATTTTTTGACGTGCAAAAAAAACCTTCTCCTGTCCATCAATTCAGGCGGCTAATTGCACAAATGTTATATTCCATATTAATTTACATATCATATAAAATTAATTCCCGCTCTTCCACCGATGTGGGGATTTATTCATAAAGTTGTCATGGGAATAGAGCATCGAATGAAGTGACATAAGCTCCTTTTTTACGGACCTTTTTGCGTATTGTCCTTGTACCATTTAATTTTTATTTGCCCGCACACGCACACACGCTGTCGATTCATTCGTCACTTTTGTTTGTGCGACAATTGATTTATATCAATTTCCATGAAGCATTTCACTTATGTAACGTGTAACGCGCATGATTAAGCCCACACACGGCTTTATGAGTTAAATCTGTTTGCATTAATTAAAAGCACAGAGTACAGATGATGTTGACGAACTGTATTTGCGGTAATGACTTTGGCATGTTTATCACGCAATTTATGGAAAACAAAGGCTGGCAAAAAGGTGAAAAACTTCCCCAGCGAAAACGCATTAAAGCGTTATTAAGTAACAAACTGATCCAGCTCGAATTTCATTTTCATTCTCATTTCCCTCGTCATCACCGACAGCTTTCCCCAATAATAATTCAGCGAAACAAAAATACGAAAATACTTTCGGGGGGAAAAACGTCAATAATGCGTAAATAAAACACAATTTGTCTCAATAAATTTTCAATTAACGTTGAAACATTTCCAGCTCGCCGAAAAGCCACAGACAGCAACATTTTTAGCAGCGAGGGGTAGGCGCTTGTCTAACTGATTGACAAGAAGCGAATCAAAATTGAAATATAAATGAAGCAACATTCGGCGCAGTCCGAAAAGGGAAATTCCAGGGGTGGGAAAGCGGAAAAGCGAGTTTTCCAAAAGCGAGCAAAATAATCCCCACGCTGAAAAGTATGCAATATAAATTTTAGCCCACCAAAAAGAGATGACTCAAAAAGAGCGTGGGGAACCAGATAAACTTGTGACTAACGAATTTGGAAATAGTGAATTGAGCAAGGACTTAGCTGGAATGCTCTTGAGCAAGTTCTTTACAAAAATTTTAAGTGTAAATTACTTTTTAAAATTTCTAAACTTCTTTTCAGAACTTAAACACAGAACAGGCACTCAAAGTCAGTAGTTAAATCAGCAGCAGCCTATTAAATTTATATAACAAATAATTCTAGTTAATCATGAAAAATTTTATACTTGCTTTAATACATAACATGTATTTAAATGTAAAATTTTTATAGAGGCTTTTCGTTAGTGGATGTCTAGCTTTTTAAATATTGTTTGCAATGTTAAGCAATATCGTACAAAAAAATTGGGTTATGAAATTTAAATGTATTGGCTCCCAATAATTTTTATCTCAGCTCACACATCATTCCACTTCACCTGCACCTGTCTGAAAAATTCACATACCCAAAACTTCAGTGAGAGCAAAAACTAAACAAGTTTTTGGCGTTTTGTCAAAAATCAAATTACGAGTCTATGCCCAAAATGCAAATTTTATTTCTAGCGAAGACCAGACTTCGGGTCCAGTGATTGAAGAGGGGAAAATACTGAAAAAAGGGGGACTACATTGACAAAGGCAACCTCCACTCGAAAGGCTGCCAAAAACTTTAGCAATTTATGGCTGCATCGGGAATCTGCCGGTTTATAACCGACATAAGCATGCAATTGACAGGCTGTCTATGCTCTTAAATCCCAAGCCCACTTCCTTTCGGGAGCAGATCAACAGGATATAATGAACATTACGCCGCCCCCAAATGTCAATGCACAAAAGCTAAATGAGTGGATAAAAACCCGAGGGGGCTGGTGGGGATGGATGAAGTTAGGATCAGAGAGTGGAGTGGAACAACGAGCGTTTCATCATTCAGTTAGCCAAACAATAAGGAGCCAGGATGCGGGGGACCGGGCAGGAACTGGGTTGCAATCAACATAATCGTCGGGCAGGAAAGAGCCGTCCACCAACAGCGGGCCATGACAATTTCAAATGAAATGAATGTTAAATACCAGCGACAGGGGGCGATACAAAAGGAGAGGCGGGAGGGTCCTGAGCGGTGGCAACACAAAACACAAAACAGAAACAAACGAGCGACGACAAACATAACAAAAACAGCGGAAACAACAACAGGAGCAGACTAAAAAAAGAAATTAGTCGGGAAGGCACAATTCGACTTGAAGATACCCAGTACTACCATAACAACAGGACACATTATCCATATCTGACATGATCAGATTTTTGAGAGACACAAAATTCCATTTCACACAATAAGCATTAAATTTAATCTTTTTAAAGAAATAAATACCATCCTTAATGCTCTGCTTATGGACCTAAATGTAGCAGAGGCATATGAATTGAGAGTCAAAGAAGGCGTAGCTGCGATCCTTATTGTCCACAGGCCTTAGTTAATAATAAACCCCTTTATTTTATTTTGACAAGTTTATTTTGATTTATTTTTTTTTTTAACTCTGGGACTGTTAAGTCCGTCTTTACGTAAACAAGAAAACAATTGCTACTAGCTAACACAAAGTAAACTGTACTCAGGTTAATTTCAAGGATCTTGTTCTCCTTAGTCCTTTTGTATGCACAGAGACAATATACTCCCATTTCTTGCGAGTACCCTCTATAAAAATGTAAAAACAAGCAAAACGAGTAAACATTTTTGCCAGCAGCGGCAACAAAAGCCTTGCCACATGCTGCGACGCCAGAGCAACAACCATTGCAGCAGCAACAGCAGCAATAACAATTGCAGCAACAGCAGCAGCAACAATAGCAATAACAGGGGCAACAACAAAGTTGCACAAAAGCGCAAAAGGCAACGCACACAAAAGGACAACATGCTGTATACAAAAACAGGACATCATCATCTGTTTGTCTCTCTGTCTGTCTGTGCACCACCCTAGACCACCCCAGACCACCCTAGACCCTCTGACGTCATCAGTGGCGGTATTGTTCCTGCAACTCTTTGCCACAGAATGCAATATTTAATTGCCGCACGTTGTTTCCGAAAGGATAAGGACCAAGGACCTGCTCCTCCAGAATCAGGAGCTAACCTGACTGAAAAACCGCTGCTCGTCCAAAAGCTAATTAAGCTAAAAGTCAACGCTGTCCACCAAAGTTACCCCCACCCCCTCCTGCATCCTTGACCCCTCCCCTCGACTACAAGTCCTGCGAAAGTTTGCAACGCGCCAAAACGGACGACATTCATTTAAAATTAATTAAAAGAAAATTCGCTCAACTGTAAAACGAAAAGACAAAAGAACAAAAAAAGAAAATACAGAATGAGGTAAAGGGAAAAAAATAAAAATTGAAGGATTTTTCCTCGTGTTTCCGCTTATTTTTTTTCTTTCTGAGGTAGTTGTTGTAAGGATCGAAGTTTAAATGCTCTCAAAAAATAGTGAATGAACTTGTTGGCTTGGGAACAAAAACAAAAGGAAAACTGCAAAGCTAGAACTGCATTGAAATGAATGTGGCGACACAAACTTGAGTCGCATTCAAGTTGAAGTTCTACAGAAAGCATAATGTAAATAAATTACAATTGTAAAAAAACTTTAATTAAAATATCCTGGCGAAATAATGTAGCGGTAAATTGATTTCAACAAAGTAATAAAATCTATAGTAAAATCAACGTAAAAATTATTTATTCTTAAAATTAAAATGTGGTAATAAATAAAATGTACAATTTTTAATTAAAAATCAAAAGACCAACAGTTTTTAAGAATTCTTGATTTTTGAGTGCCCATTTATAGTTTCTCTCACAATTAAAAGGGCATTGAAGTCTCATTGTTCGAAATTAAATGCCCGAAATGAAAATCTGTGCAAAGTAGGTATATATTTCCCAGATGCCTTCATGGGAAATGTTGTGCAATTAATGTTTATTAACATTTGTCCTGAGCGTCGTTGGTCGCAATAAGCCCTCGTTCGCTGATTTTCCATTCCCGTGTTATTGTGTTGCATCTGCCGGATGCTTTTAAGTATCAGTAAGTGCGTTGACTTCCCTTCTTTTTGGTTGGGCGACCCATCGAAGGGTGGACAAATGTCTCGACGGAAGTCTAGACAACCGAAGTGAGTGTCATTCTCATTTATTTGCAATTTTCGGCTGCAAAATATATATGCGTTTGTTTTCATTGAATTTCCGGTATTTTATTCGCATGTGGGGATCACATAAATAATGGCTTTCGGAGACTTAAGACCTTCCCTCATATCCGGCTGGCAGACAAATTGGCTCTTTCACTCCTCGTATTATATATTGTTAATTATTATTGTGCTGCAGGCTTCTGGCCAAAAATCCAATCCAATCGGATTGGGCTGCCTTTTGTTTGTATTCAATTTCCTTTTAATTTTTGGCTTAGCCCAAAACAATTCCCAACGCAATGTTATTCATATTCGGAAAAAGAGTGGGCTTTGAGTGGGGGTGGAAATGGCAATTTAATTGAGTTTCAAATTACAACCGACACAGTGCACAAATTTAAGACAGTCTGCTTGAATTTCAGAAAAAAGTTGAGCACTTTTTTCTACTTTCAGTCACGGCCCGAATTCTCCGTCTTCATTCGTAAAATTGAAAGTGATCCTTGCCAAATATTTGCCAGCCATGTGTGTTCCTGTTGCTGTTGTTATTGTTGTTGTTCTCCCCTGTCTGTTGGCATGTGGCTAAAGTATCTGTCTGTGTCAGAAATAATTAAATCAGACACACGAGGCACACAAAACTCGCACAGATAAACAAGCAAATTACGTGAGTTCTGCAGAAATGTGAGCTTCTCGAATTGCGGCCATTCACGAATTTTGAATGCCCTTAGGAATTGAATTTGAGAATCT
Source organism: Drosophila oshimai (assembly GCA_018150695.1). Taxonomy (NCBI): domain Eukaryota; kingdom Metazoa; phylum Arthropoda; class Insecta; order Diptera; family Drosophilidae; genus Drosophila; species Drosophila oshimai. The sequence continues at coordinate 150,844 of JAECWM010000294.1, read as the reverse complement.
GCAATTTTCATATTATTTTATTGATTTAATAGAAAAATTGAGAGTCTTAGGTCACAGTTTTTACTACAATAAATACATCAGTCAAAAATTCAAAATACAAGTTTACCCAGGAATATAAAAGTGCTAAAACTAGTTTTCTTTTAAACTAGATTATTAAATATTTATGCTCCGTTTGTATTAAGTAGAGACGCCTGTTTATTTCTTGTTTTAAATTCAGAAACTGAAGAAAACAATTTTACAAACATTTACAAATTCTTGGAAAGCATAAAAATAATAAGGAAAATAAAGAAAGAACTCCAAAACAATTTTGTTGGCCAATAAAAGTAAAGTACAACAAAAATTTGGTAATATGCTTGAAATGTTTTACTAAAATACCAACCAATACTTGAACCAAATTCTGGTTATGTTTTTTTTGTAAGTCATTCATTCGTATCACTTTAATCAGTTTAATTTCTGACCCACTTTCAGTGGAAGCAATCCGATTAATGTATGAATACATCTGCTGCTGCTGTTGCGCCCTCCCTGGAATTTCTCGCAAAAAATTACCTCAGTAAAATGAATCTTTTGGGCCTCTCCACTGGGGATTCCTCGGCGGGGGAGGAGAGCACTTGAGAATTTCTGGGAATGCTTTTGCATTCGCCCAGTTTTTTCATGTCCCTCACCTGTCTGTCTGAGGATGAAACTCGGCTGTCAGGTGGAAACGGACAGCAACACCTAGGAAACTGCATACAATTAACAGCGCCCTGCATCTGCATTTGTATCTTTTGTGTTTTTGTTGTGCACCGTCTATCTATCTGCTGCCTTGGCATTCTAATTTGCATTTCTGCATTTCCCTGCGCCTCGACAGCCTCAATTGATTTTTGACGCGGTCGATCCGGCTTTTTGGTCCTTCGGCTACTGGCGGCATTATCTGCAGCTCCTCCTTTTTTTACGGTGTGCCATGGCTCGCATGTTTTATGCATGTGCCAGCAGCGCCTGGGACGATACACAGATACGGATACAGCCCCAGATACACGGATACAGATGCAGATGCAAAAGTCAGGGGTCAAGAGCACGGAGCCAAAAAGCTTCCAGCTCCACCAAGAATGCAACACAAAAAAATTGATGATGATAGAGCTGTGTTTGTGCAGCAGTGTGTGTGTGATATGCACTTGAAAAAAATTACGTTTTCGTTCAAGAAAACTATAAAAGTATAATTATTTTAGACCATTGTGTTTAGCCTTAAATAAGCAATATAAAATGTAACAAGACACATACAAAAGCACATACAACTAAATTAACTTATATGGTAATATTGGCTATAAAATATCATTCTAAATGAGAGTGAACTTTTGGAAATATGGGTTTACTTTATTTTTTTAGAAAATTACTAGTTAAACAAATTTTAGAAATAATTTAGCATATTGATAAACTTTTAAGTGATTTTAGGGTAATATTTTTGAATAAATTTGTTTACTGTCCGTTCCAAACTCTTTTTTGTAACAGTATAAAAAAATAGTCAAGTAGAAAGTTGCATAAAAAAGTATCTGTAAACTTGAGCTTTCAACCTAACGACAGCAAAGATGCATTCCTTTTTTTTTTGAGACCAGGGTGATTCCCAAGTTTGGACGGGCGTGTTTATTTTATTTGCAGTAAGCAAAACACACCTCTAACTCCCTTTAAGTTGCCATACTTCAAAGGCTCCCCTAACTTTTTTTTATCTGTCGCTGCTTTTCAACGCAATGTGCGGCGTGTGATTTTTCCCGTCCTCTTTCAAGATTGTCACAAATGTTTTCCCCTTCGAAAATGCGATTTTCTTGTAGCGGACACATATGTATATGTTCTTTTTATTTTGGGGAAAAGGAATGCAGATTTTTTGGTTGCACTCCGCTTACAACTTTACTTATGCTTCGCTATTTCAATCCCGTTCTTTTTTATTCACATTAAGTTTCTTTCTTTAGTTTTTCCCGCTTTTTTTTTTTTCTTTGTTGTTTAACTTTCGCATAGCATTAGATTTTCCTCTTTAGTAGTATTTTTCCTTCGTTGGCATTAAGCAAATTTTCTTTGGTTTTTGGCTTTTTTTCTGCTGGCGCTTTTCCTATTCCCATTCCCAGTTGGTTTTGTGGCCAATTATGTTTTTCTGCTTGGCGTTTTGTGCTGGATTTTTCCTCTATTTCTTGATTTCTATTTTTATTTCTTCTTTCTATTTCCAGTTCCCTTATGGCTCGTAGTATTTTTTTGTTGGTGTTGTGATTGACATTTGACGTTTAAATGCCAAATTAGCCGGCATTTTGTGTTGAGGATGTTTGTTTTAGCCCCGGTTTGATTTGTTGGCTTAAAGATTTTCTCGAATTTGTTGGGCAAACTTTAAAGAAAATCTTTTTCAAGGTAGAGCAGCTGCAACTGCTGAGAAGGGGACAAGTTTTCCCGAGCATAATGAGTGGAAAAGTTTGCCTGTATCTTATCTGTGATGAGAAGTGCGAAAGTAAAAGCAAACAGTGACTTCAAGTGACTTTAGGGCCATTGGTGTTTGCCCTACGTTTTAGGATTAATAATTTTCTTAATAAGTTGCGTTAACTTAACTTAAAAAAAAAATGTTAAATAAAGCTATCATGCAACAAAAAAAATATGTTAAATAAAAAGCTTTCATAGCAACAAATTTACCTTTAATTTAAAGCTATAAAATTAAAGTTCTTATAAAAAGAGGTCTAAAGTAACGAACCTAAATAAAACCTAAAGTCTCACATAAAAAAGAGTTATAAAAATAATAATTAGTTTTTATAATCATTTAATAATCATAATAATAATCATACAATTATAAAAATCGTTAATATAAAATCTAAAAATCGTGACATCTAAAGTGTCAAATTTAATTAATATTTTTGTATAACTCCTAAGTACATTTAAATCTAAAGTAAATTGTACCGTTATCAGTGCTGCAGCCAAAGTTTCTCCTTAAAGGTTTTTTGAAATTTTCAAAAAACCTCCCGTAACAAAAGAGCACCAAATTTATGCGGGTACAATAAAAAATGTTTAAATATCAATAAAAAAAAGTTGCACTATAGAAACTCAGCTGCAGCTGAGTCAATCTGTTTGGGTGTTGTGTTTGCTTTTGTGTTAGGGTGCTGGAGTACCTGTGTGTGCAGGTAACGAAACAGAAAATGCAGCAAAGGAAGTGGATGGGTTATGAGGGTTTGAGAGCCACTGACGCAGCCGAAAAGTTCAACTACATAAACCAGTCACGTGTGTGCAACGTGTGCAAAGTGCAGCGAAATGAATCGAGGGGGGAGGAAAGGGGGAAATGGGGAAAATGAGGAAAAGCTGGGGAAAAGGGGTATCACCTACAGACGTTTATGTGGCACTCGTAACCGGCGCCGCTTTTGTTTCCACCTGCCAACTTCGCCGTTTGGGATCTTAGAGTTCTCCATGCACACAACAAAATAATGTTAAGATATCTTTCCTTTTTTTTTGTGCTTTTATTTAGCAACTTAAATTAAAAGTGAAAGTGTTCCTTACAATGAATATTAATAAAATATTTTAGTGCTAGCTTTGAAGACGTTATATTTGCTAATAAGCCCCCTTCTTCTAAAATCTCTAGAAATTTAAAAAACAATCTATGGGCGTCTAAGAGTATGTAAAAGGAAACACCTTCCTTTTCTTACAGTTTGTTTCAGCTCTCGGGCTTCTTTTGCTTCTGGTTCTTCTTGGTGCATATTTCACACCATGTGGCAACGCTCGCGGAGAGAACTTCCAGGCCTTCCATTTCCACCTGCTGCGAAGAGAAGCGGAATAACCGCAATGGCAGCGGGGAATACCCGCCCACACACACCAACACACACACCCTAAAAGATTTACTACTCCAACGGCACTTCTCCCAGCATACTCCCCACTCCTCCCCCGCCACCCGGGAAGCCCTCCCAGCTGGCAGTAAAATAGTAACTGACGGCATGCAAATTTGTTTGCATTCGCCCTTCTGCAGAAGAACAAGAACACGGGGAAGAAACCGAAGAAGGAGAACAATGCAGCATTGGCAGCGAAAATGGCAAATGGCAACCAGCTGGCTGGGCTTTTATTATTACGGCTACAGGTAGCGCCCGAAAGAAAGAACTGCAAAAAACATAATGATTTTAAAATCTCTCAAGGCTTCAAAGCAATTTTAAGGGGGTTCATAAGTGTGTATAGAATGACTTCAAACAGTCACGACAGGGCGACTTACAATGTAAGTCTTACATATATGAGACAAAATTATATTTCATAATTTCAGGCTAAGGTATTGCTATTTAAGTTAAAAATATTTTAAAACTTTAACTTACTTAAAAATATTAAAAATTAAATAAAAATACGCGTTTTCATACGCGTCTAACCACTCTAAATAATTATTTTTTTCATAAATTTCTAATAGTTAAAATTCAAAAAGCGAACCCATTTTTTTTAAAGCTTTGGAGCTTTTACTGTAAAACATGCTCATGCCGTCTTCTATGTTGTTGTCGCATAAATTTTGCGGCTTCTTAAGTCGCAAGCAATAAAATAATATTAGCTGCATAGTCTATACGACCCCCTCTTCCCCTAGCACTTTGCACCACCTTGCTGCAGGCCATGCCAAAAACTATGCAACACGACAGTGCAGCGCTGGCAAATATGATTGCACTTGGCAGGAGCAGAAGGTTGTTTCGGAGGGACTTGCGGGGAAAAACAGGAAGGATAAGGAACCCCACTCAAGGCAAACGCTTTTGTCGTATAATTTATGACAACAACTGGAACTTTGTTGCCGATGAAGGTTAGCAGAGAGTGGAGTGGGGTAAAGAAAACAAATCCTATATAATGAATAAATATTCAAAAAAATGTTACCTTGTTTAATGTTTTTTTTTTTTTTTAATTAAAATTATTATATATGTTCTCATTTATGTTTACTCCCACATTTAAGTAAGTTTATCAGCAATCAAGTTCTTTTAACCGTTTTACAGTAACTTATTTTAATTAATTGTTTCAGTGTACAGAAAGCATGAGAATGTACGAAAGAGTAAAAGCAACAACATGTCGGATATAGTGCGATGTGTGGCTGTTGGCTCTTTGAAGTGTTGCATGTTATTTATGTGCGTCAACCCAGGGCAATTTGATTGCCCAAAACTGCATGTCAAACCATTGCCAGTGGCCATAAAACTGTAGGTCAAGTGTTTCGCGCTGCCTGCAATCAAAGTAATGCCCATAAAAAAGTTTAATAGCAACGAGAGGCCACAGCCAATAGCCATATAAGTCTTAGAAAGCCCCGATAAAAGTTTGATGGGGCTAACCGGGGGTTAGCCATTTGGGCGATAAAAATGGATAAAAAAGTCGTAAATCAATCATTGCACTGGCGGCAAATAATTTGAAATTGCTTAGATGAGCACAGTTTTTATTTCAGTTAAGTTTAACTGCAGCTAAAGCTAACGAAAATTGAATCACAGGAGTCCGCACTGATTAAGCTTTTTTTAATTGCATTGCGCTTAAAAATCTAATAAAGTTTTCGAGCACAAAAAACATTTGCTCAATTACCAAGATTTTTTTTACTGCAAGCCGTTTTGAGATGATTTCGCAGCTCACCAATTTAATTAAATGAAAAATTATAACCTTGGTTAGTTAAATTTGTATTATTTTGTACTATTTTTAAGGTGAAAATAATTTAAGAAACAATATCTTTTTATTATTTTAAGCAAAAGGACTAGAAATCCATAAATCCAAATAAAAATGTTTCCATCAGTTCCAACAGTTATCGTTGTTCTTTTTCTTCCCGCAAAATTACCCCTGAAACTGTTTCACAGGTAACTGTCAAGCCGCAATCAACATTAGCTCAGGTGTCCAACTATTCCTAGCTGCTGATTCTAACTGCCTCCCAGCGCCACCCCCAGCTTTCCCCTTGATTTTCCCACGCTCCTCCCCCTCCCCCTTTCCATTCGCCCATAGCTGTCACAGCAGCCAGCTCTTTTGCCAAACTGTCATTATGGGCTCGAAGATAAACGACTCTCTGGCAAATTTTTCTTTTTCCGTGTGTCCTCTTCCCTTTTTGTGCACTGTCTGCCGGCGGAGGGGGTGGGAAAACGGGAAAGTGGGGAGGTGCTGCCGTTGACTTTTCATATGGCCGCGGTAGGAACAATTTAAAGTTTTGGCTATTAGTCGGAGGCGACAGGAGGCTGCGGGGTGAAGGGGCTGGGAGGCTGCCGCCAGAAAATAGTTTCAAGTTGGCAAAAGTTTCAATAGTAAAAGTAGCGCAGGAAAAAAAACTGGGAAGAACCTGGGGAAAATGGGAAAAAACAAGAGCAGCATCGATTGACATTGCAGTGAATGCTGCAACTCTTTTCACCCTTTCCCTGAGTGCCTGTCATCAATCTGGGGGCCCAAAGTTTGACTCAGCTTGAGTCTGTTTTCTTTACACCTGCACTGGAAAAACAAATTTTAATACTTTTAAATACTTTTTTGTCTCATCAAACAAATTTAAAAATACTTATAAAAAATGTCTGCAAATTTTGTTGCATTTTCAGAAGTACACATTTTTAGAAAATATTTTTTATGATGCAAATTTAGTTATTTTTCCTCAGTGCATTTTTGTGCAATTTTTTTCATAGAACAATTTTTGTTTATGGCATGTCAACGCCTAATGACGCGGCCATTTTTCATGCAAAAATTGTTTGAAAAAGGTCAGCTATCATTTTGCCTATTTTCGTAGCCCTTTTCCTTCAGAAAACTCTGAATTTGAGCCATCCTAACACTTGCACTCACATATGGCTGGGGCAGGAAACGTTTAGTTGCAAGATAAATTACCCAGCCAGCTGGATAAAGAGGCATGGCACGTGTCTGAGGGGATGCGAGGGTTTTGAAAAACCCTGCGGACGAGTAGAAAAGGGGGTGAGTAGCACATAGCACTACTGACTAAACTGATTTCATGCAATTTGGCTCGCAGCGTTGGCCAAAAGTTGCAACGGGCAATCGTAAATTGTTCGCTACCAACATTCGTACTTCCTGGCACAGTTTTTGCAGTTTTCGGGAATGGAAAACGTGGGTGAGTGGGGGGTGTGGGTGTAAGTGGGTAAAAATCAGAACATAAGTGAAAACTTTGGCCAATTAATGGCATCATTGAATTTCCACTTGACTTTTTCTTTTTTGGCCACACACACACACACTTTTTACTTTTTGCGATTTTATTTTGTAGCTGCCAAACTGGACGATGACTGGCCAAAGGGAGTTCAATTTTATATCCTTGGAAAGTGTGGAAATCCCCCCTGCCCTTTTCTATATATCAGGGAGAAAAGTTTGCTGGTGAAAAATGGCCCTTCGCATAGATCTTCTAGTGGAAAGTCTGAGAGTCTGAGTTTGAGCTGGGATAAAAGTGATAAATGAATTTTGCACAAAAGTAATTAAAAAGTAAAGTAACTAGCCTCGTGTGTTGTCTGCTGGCGATGAGGGGGCATTCGGGGTGTTAAAGGAGCAGGGACTCCATCTAAAACTTTGCCATCAAAGAAATCTAATAAGATGTTTTAATAGTTAAGCTGAAACGAAGTCAATTTTTTTTTGTTCGGCCCGCAACCTATCAAAATTAACCAAATTTTGTGCAAAAGATTGATGATGGAGAATTTTGAAAGTTTTTAATTTGTGCCTTTGGCTATTTATTTTTCTTCAGTGAACAAATTGTTTGATAATATTATTTGAATGAACAAAATGTGAAAGCGTGCCGAAAGCATTTTCACTTTAAAATTTGCTTTTAATTATTTCCCATGTAATAAAATAATTATATAACGGAAATGTTCTATTTTTAGAGCTTTTTGGGTTTGGCTGTTTTAAAGCGCTTTAAAATTCTACAAGAAATATTTACATTTCATTCGAATGTGCAGGAATATTTCTGCAACTAAACAAAACTTGGTCCAGATCCTTTTTCCGATTTTCAATTTAAATTGATGATGTTGATGTTGATGCTTGGGCCACTTTACACACACGCACTGTGGAAAAAATGCGTTAGGCGCAAGGGAAAATGAAAATCATTTACTTATTAAATCCTTTAGACAAACATTAATTTACAGCCACAGAAACAAAAAGCGCCAAGCTAACCCCGAAAACAAGCAAACAAACAAGAGGGGTAGAGGGGGCGTGGCAAAGTGCTTTTCACCAGGTAAGGAAAATGTGCGGGGGGGAAAATCGGAGGAAATCGGGAGAGTCAGACAAAAGCGCAAATTAACAGTTTGATTTTCGCCCCGCGCTCTAAACAAAAACGCAACGAAAAATCAACAAAACGACGCCGGCCAAATCGATTTGAGAGGCGCACAGAGGAAACGCGGGGAAAAGCGGGAAAGTCAGGGGCCTGTTTTGGCAGGGGTAACCAGTTTGGGGTAGCACTTTGTGAAAATCAACGAAACAAAATCAAAGCTCTATTGAATTTTCTACTAAATGGCATTTTGAAAGCAGCCAAACAACAGCGGCCAGAAGAAAATGGATCAAAAAAAACAAACAGAGCCAAAGTGCGAGGGCCGAAGGTTGCCCTTTCACCTCTCCCCATTCTACACCTATTGGGAAGTCATAGAAAAGTGCACGGAGAGTGTTACGAAATGCCAACAAGTTCAAAATGCTTTGACATGTGCTAAAAGGGTTCTCCCAAAAATATATCCCCTCGCATATAAACATGCACTGCACAAAATTAATATAACTATTTTACTATGTGTTTCTTTAAGTTGTTAAGGCTTTAAATCTATAAAATAAAACATCATAAATTTCTGATATATTTAACCACAGTTTAAATATTAAAGCAAATAAATCTATCAAGTTTGAAAAAAAGAAACACCCAAATTTAAAACAAAATAAAAAGTGTTACAAAAATATATTTTACGTGTAGATACATATAAAAAAAGGAAATCCACGAATGGAAAGCGGGGAAAACTCAGCTACACAATATTTTGCCACAACACTTTTTGGGTTCCAGCACTTTGACCGCACACACACGAGAACAGAAACAGAAACTCATACATGTGGCAGATGTGTCAGGTGTCAGCGGCATAATCACACCCTTTTGGCAGTCACTGTGCCCACCTTTGCAGGTGAGGGGGGTCGTCGAACAGGTGAAGGGCGATTGCTGGTGGGGATATAGCGTTAAAAAAGAGGGACACCTTCTCGACCTTTGTCAACGTTTTCAACAACGTTCAGACAGCGTTTAGTTTTGACACACTGAAAACTGTTGAGATGGCCAACGGGGGGTTAAGGGGTTGCTTTAGGGCTTCAAAGTGAAGTAAATGGGGTTAAGGGTTATTTGGGTCAACTTGAAAGTATTTTTTTATTTAAAAGCGCGTAACAGCAATTGAAAAAGGAAAACAATGTTCAAAAATGTGTCATCGAGCGGGGATTTTAAAAATGTTTTAATAAAATGGGTTATCAAATAAAAATAAGGGATAGTGCTAAACAGCTACTCTATATTTTATGTTATATCCGATAGGAAAATATTTGTTGATAAAAGAGGTGGAATGACTAGTTTAAAATAATAAATCCCAAAATCCAAAAAAAAGTAAATACAAGTAAATATCGTGTTTGTTTTTTAATTTATCCGGAATAAAATCAAAACTTTAAAACAATTTTCTTATTATTTTGCCAACGTTCCGAAATAATTCCAATGCTGCTAAAAATTCATATTATTCACCACGAAAATTGATTCCCTAACATTTCTCAAAAGCGGAAGCGGAAATGTCATATTTTATATGCATATATGCCAAATATAAAAAGTATATATACCTACATATGACCAGAAATAATGGACCACGTATTCTACAAAATTTGTTTGCGTGCCAATTTTTGGCTCCACGTTGCCAGAGCCCGAAAAAAAAAACAAAAAAGAGCCAGTGCCTGGAAAACGCGAGGAAAAACTGTGCCAGTCATTACATTTATTGCGAGTACATTCAATATTGAACGAATGGCCCGCATGGATTTTCTATTTGAAATTAACAATTCAATTTCATTTGCATTTCAATGGCAAAATGTGGCAGACAAGTCGAGCCTGTCCACAAAAGTGGGCGTTACACGGGGCGTGGCGGAAAATGTTCGAAAAGTGGAGCTTTTGTTGCAAGCGAAATTTATTTAACACTACAAAAATTGCCGGCAAAATAATGTGCAAGCGTATAAATTGAACATAAGTGATGCAGTGGAAGACACAAAAAATAAAAGAGAATTTTCTTTTGACAGGCAACATTTAAATGGCCTTTTTCTGGGATGTCTGAATAATTGCAGTAAAAAGAATCTACGAAAAATATTAAGAGAACTTTATTTTAATGAATATTTTTTGTGGACTTAAGAAATGTATTGTATTTTAGCCTGTGGGTTAATAACAACATCTTTTTCTTTGTTTAAAACGAAATAATTCTTATTTATTTGTGATATACATTCATTTTCAAGCACAGCATACCTCAATTAAAATCACAAATACTCTCCCATTAAATGGGACAGTTCAGCGTTTTGGCCACACTTCAAATAAAATATGCAAATAGAATAGAACATAAAATTCGAATTTGTTTATCGATAGATGCGAATTGAGCGAACGATGCATTTTTTATGCATTGAAAATTTGGGAAAACACTTTATTTGTCAATGGATTCCGCACTCTCGTGTCAGAATATTTGCATACATCAAAACGGTGAGCTGGGCAATTTTAAAATTGGAAAGCACAGAGGTTAGGGGCGAGAGCTCGTTGGGCTAAATTGAAAATTACACAATAGAGGCACAAACTGGGTTTTATTCGACTTTTTTCCCGGTTGCTGTTAGCATAATTTATGCTGAGCGTAGTTTGGCAGCCACTGGTCGAATGGTTGATAAATAATTAAGCCCCCAAAACACGCTTACAAATCTCTTCTCAATTATTCATCCAACAAACTCACTCGGCTTGCTGAGTGTTTCGCGGGGCATCCAGGGGTTAAAATCCAATGGAACAGGAGGGGTGTTAAGAGGAAAATAAAGGGAAGGGAAGGCGTGAAGCTGTGAAGCCTCATTTAGAAACGAAACCAACATCACTAGAGCAACATCAGGATAATAACAACATAAGAGGATTTACAACTTAGCTATTTTCTAGCCAGCTTTGACTGTTCTATAAAATGGTAATGTATTTATTAGCTCCACAAATTATCATTGCTGGTTTAAAAAGGTATCCACATTTCTTACATTTTTGTATGAGTTTTAAAAACGTATACCAGTACATTTTTCTTTTGGTCAAAAGCGTCACAAATTTGAAAACTTTTAATTTCTAAGTTATTTTGTTTTTCATATTTTTAGTTTTTAGATAGATTTGGCTGAAATGTTTAATAAAAGGAGAACAACTTTAAGGGTGGTGCTGAAAATGATCACGGGCTTGGATAAACCACGAGTTTTAAGTTTTCTACACAACAGAACAATAGTTTTTTTTGCATAAAAATATCAAAATATTTTTGAACAATTTAATTGTTCTTATTTTTAACATAAAGTTGGAATAATTTATCCGAATACGAATTAAAATCGGCTAAAACATTACATTTATGTAACTTCAAGAAACTGCAGTATAAGAATAAGCTAAATAGTGCCAGTGTCGTAAATGTGTATAAATAAATACATTTAATAAATACTTAGTTATTATAACTAAATTAAATATATTTTGTAGCTATTTTCATTGCTTTTCTCATTCCATAATCGCCAACACAAGCCAAACAAGCAAAATACAACGAAGGGGCCACATTGACAGGGGGTTCTCCGTTAGAATAAATGAATGGTTAGAAGGCCTTTCATTTCGCAACTCATTTATGAATTTTAATCATTTTCATCTCAGCAAGGGGGAGTGGGTTTCAAACTTTTTCAATGTTTTGATGTGTTACTTGTATTGCCTTTTGGCTTGTTTGTTAATTGTTGCAACAGCAACAACAGCAACAGCACCAGGAGTGGATGCGAAAGAATGCCTGAAGTTGAGGAACATTTTTCAACTTTAGCTTGCATTTGCCAAGTGATTTCACGGAGCGCATAATTACGCAAATTAGCATAAATGAGTGCCAAAGAAAACTCCAACTCCTTGTGCACTTTACCCACTTCCAACCCTTCGAAAAACAATCTCTTGCTATTTATACCAGATGGGTTATTGCCGAAATGCATGCTATATGCTGTACTTAAACTGTATATTGTAACTACACACATTTATTTTAAGAAAATTTGTAAATAATTAAATATGATATTATGTTAGATATAATAAATTTGTTTTGTGGTTTAGCATTACCGAAAAGTACCATCAAAGTAACATAACTCCCTTTGGTTGCAGAGTATTCGAACAAAAATTCAGGCTATGCAAATGTTTAAAAAGCCTGTTTTATTTGTTGGTTATAAATTATTTTTGCAAATTTTTTTAATGCAAAACAGAAAAGAAATTAAAACAAGTGAAGAGAGGCCTGTGGCTGTGCCAAGTGTTTGCCGAGCCAAAAGCAAAACATTGAAATAACTCGACGCACAAAAAATGCGGTCCCGCTCCACACTCATTTAAAATCCCCCTTTCGCCGTCCCAGCAGCAACCGAAGCAAAAAGTCATTTCAAATGTTAATGAGCTCGTGTAAATAGACAAACAATGGCAAAGAGGATTGAGATGGGAAGGGTTTCCCGTTAGCAAGTGCTTTGCCAGAAAGTAGTTAAAATTTTTCCAAGTGAAATTTCAAAACGAAAATGTAGCAGGCAGCAAAGAGGGACAAAAGAGAGTTGCATTTTATGGCCAACGCCATCAAATTTGCATGCTAACCAAGCGAAAGAGACAGCCGCAGCTGAGGAGAAAGAGACGGAGAATTTCGGGGAGATAAGAGCTTCTGTTTGAAGTGGATTATATACCGAAATCTTTGCCCGACAAGAGAATTTAATAACTTGCGAAGATTCTCCTGAGGAAGTTTTCTAGGGGCTTCTCCAGAAGCTGTTTAAAAATAAAGAAAGTTAAACGAGAAAAAAAAGTTAAACAGAGTCTGGGGAGTTTAATGGGCTGGCTAAAAGTTATAATAAAGTTTGTCAAAATATAAATATTTATTTATAAATATATTTTTATACAAGGACTAATATAACTAATATTTTCTAATATTACACACACTCTTTTTAAATTCCTATTGAAATAGTATGTTTATTTCCAAAAAGGTTTAATTAACTTTACTTTCACAATACCTTCTCAAGAATTCTCTGTTATTTCAATAATTGAATACAATCTGTGTAAATGTAAGTTCTCATTAAAATCACTTTTGTGGCTAAAACTCAATGCTCCGGAAACATTTAGTACCTATCATCTCCTCTTCCTCAATGATTTTCTGATTCATTATAAGCCCAAATGATCTGCCCAACTTCCTCATGCAAAGCCCTCAAAGCCGAGGCAGCCATTTCGGGCTCACCCTTCCCGTTTCGAAATCAATCCCCACCTTGATGGCACACATAAATCATTAAGGCGGCTGTGGCGTTAATTGTTTGGCCAAAGTCCTCTGGCCCAGAGAGTTGAGGAGATGGGAAGAGAGAAAAGGCAAAGGCAGAGAGCAAGCCACTAAGGAGGACTCCTGTCACTGGGACATTATTGATGGAGCCGAAGGACAAGGACAGCTCTGGCATAAATGATTTGATTTTGGACTCAGGCTGTGACTGTCAATGCCTCTGCTGCTGCATTGAAAGAAATGAGTTTGGGTAATGAATCCATACATAAATTTATAAATTTGGAATAATTGATTTGGAAAAAATTCAGAAAAGTTTCAATCATTATTTAAGCATACATTATTTTTATGCTGATAACAAAATTCTGAACTATAATAAGACCAAGATTGTATTTTTTTATATCTTAAACATATAAAATATATTTAATATATAATACTTAAACTTTCTAGAAAGTTTGGTCAATTAAAAATAACTTACTTCTCATTAATGTTTACGTACTTCTGTTGATGTTGACAATCGTTTTCCTGTGTACCCGCTTCCTGACAAACACACGTGGCGTATGCGTAATATTTTTGTAGCTGACTTCGAGTTGGGTGACGAATGAGTGGGGGAGGTTTGTGTATCGTCGTAATGTTAACAGCTCGTAGCAAAATGTAAGTAAACATACAACATGGTCAAATAAGGCTCCTTAAGCGGATGTGGTTGTTGTTGTGGCATAATTCAATATTCGATGTCAATTGGTGGAGTTGTTGTTGCTGCTGCGTGGTGTGAGTTTGCTTGTCTAATTAAATTGACACATTGACAAGTTCGTGCTCATTAGCCAAGACATAAACAACGAGCGAGTCATGTTCTGGTTTGTTTCCCTACAAACCTCCCCTCTTCCCCCCTCGCCGTTGCCACTTGTTAGTTAGTTTTGTTTAGTTTATAGATTTGCGTTTATTTATGATACACAGTACTCCCCCCTTGAAAAGGGGCGTGGCTGAACACGCAACACACACGTTAATAGGCCACACGCCATAAATCATCAAAAGGGGAAGGCAGGGAGGCGGTGCGATGGTCAGCGGGTTCACAGGTCACTGTATCGGTATATCAATGCCCCACCCACTCCACTCCACCCCAACTCTGAAAACTAAAACAGCAAACTTGGCTCGAATTATTTATATAAAAAATGGCCGAACCACGTAACGCGTGATTTATTTACTAAACGTGCAACAAGGCGAAAAAAAACCTCAGCAGAAATTACAAGTGCCACAAAGGGATACACTAAGAAAATTGTAGGCCCCAAAATATGGTAGATATTTGTAAATATACTTTTTGTCTCTCATGGTCATATTATACTGCTAAATTGAATGTTACTTAAATCTTTAGAGATCTGAAACCACTTAAAAAGGTGTCTAAGAGGAGGAAACTTTTAGGTATTTGTTTGGTCGAACTTTTTTTTTGTGTATAAAAAACGGGGACTAAGGCTATGTCGTAAGATCCCAGGCATTGTCTGTGTGCCTTGTTCATAAATAATATTTCTAAGCCGGCCCCCAACATGCACACCAACATATGTTATGAGTTTTCCTCATGTTTTGGGGCAGGGGTGTATCTATAGAGCCACCATATATTTGGATGTTTATGTGTAGCCGTGTGGGGTGAACCGACAAAAGCATTTGTCACAGTTGAACGCCGTTAACGGTTAACAAGAAAAAAGCACACAAAAATGGCCAAGGAGCACCTTAATCAGTTCAGGAAGAATAAACAGGCAGAAATTACATGAGAGGGAGCAGGTGGAGCTGGAGTTTCGCAGCCGGCTTTGTGGTTTTTGGGGGAGTTCACTGATTGCAAAACTTCAGCTGATTGAGCGAAAAAAAATTCCCCTGATGACGGAATAGCCACAAGAAATCAGCCAATCAATCTAACAAATATTTGACATGTTGAAAAGGGAATTAGATAATTGAAATAAAAGACGCAATCAAACTTAGCTGCTCGTTGTTGATCGAAGACAATAAAAACTTAAATGGGATTAGAAATAGTATAAATTGTTAGACAGATGTATTCATTTTTTTTGGACTTAGCTTACAAAAAAATTCAGCTTTTAACTTACTTGATCTGAAATTTGACTGAAAAGAGAAAACCAAAATTGAAAATTAGTATGGAGAAAATATTGAAAATGTGTTTTAGAGCCAATGAGCCCTTATTTTTTCTTTACGATTTATTGTTTTAATAACATAAGAAGCTTTTTCACATAAAATCTCATTTGATTTGAAACCTCTTATAAAATGTCTAAAATAAACATGTACAATGATTTGGTTTGAAACAACTTTTCAAATAATTGCTAATTTATTGTGTGGCTTGTTTTGCTATTAACTCAGATCATAGTTATAAATTAAAACAATGAAACGTCCAAGACATTAATTTTAGGATGTTCCCGACTAATTAACTATCTCGGCCACAGCTCTCACCCCTTTTCAATTTGAAGCCCCCTCCTCATAAATAGTTCTAATTTCTCGCACGGCGAGGCTAAATCATCATTTATGGCAGCATCTGTTTGACAATCTGCCCCCGACCACCGCCATTCATTATCTTTCGCTAATTGAGTCATCTGGCAGTGGCTTATCTATCATCTTATTTGTGTGGGCAATTTGGCCAGCGCCTTCCGTTGAATATCGCTTGAGTTATGTGGGTGCGGGAACTGTGGGTTACGGCAGTGCCTTCAATCATGCCCAGGAAATGAGCCTACCCCCAGGCTCCCCACCCACAAATATATGTACACACGCATCATGTCGGCCATTATTTATCTTTTACTCCTTTTAAATAAGAAACATGCGAGAGGCCTCTGCATTTTGCCCACTTTCAACTCTTCATCATGCTGCTTTCGCTTCGTTTTCCCAGATTCCTGCTCACAGTGAGCCCCAAGAGGTCACAGGTTTGATGAAAATGGTGACGAAAACTAACGATGGATCTTGGTTCGTATGTGTCCCCAGATTACAGAACTGAAGAGAAGTAAATCTAGCTGATCGGTTTCGCGAGATATTTGTAAATGTAATTTTTTACAAGACTAAATTACAACATAAAAAAAACATTGAACCGGCCCGAAAATTTTTTTCTAGTAGAGTTAATTATCTACATTAGGAAAAAAAAAAAATAAAATTTTTTAAGCGAATTTTTTTTAAGATTTTTTAAGTTTAAGAAAAAATGTTTAAAGGCCTTTACTAGATTTCTTCATATCTCGGGTTGTAGTCGGCCGATTTGGATGTTTGATACCAATTATCACTACCAATAAACTGATCTTTAACTTTGCCATACAGATCATTTGCATTCGATAAGTAATTTGTCAGCAAGAGCTCAACAAACACAAAACTTTTGAATTTTCGGTTTTTTACCATATCTTAAACACTCGAAGAAAAGTCGATGAAAACAATGGCATGTAATAAAATGTTTGTATTCACATACACTATCAATATGTAACTAACAAATCCACATCAAAATATCACTCTTAGCTTGCCTCAGGACCAACGACAAGGACGCGGTGATAGAATGGTCCCATTTTTAAAATTTTTTTGTTTTTGTATTTAGTATTTTTTATATATTTTTTTAAGTGTTTTTTGTTTTTATATTAGTTTACATATTTTTGTTGTATTTTGAATTTTATTATTTTTTATTTTAAAAAATTTTTTTTAATGTTTTTTTAATTGGAATTTTTTTTTTAGGAAAATAAAAATAATAAAATTCAAAATACAACAAAAATATTTAAACTAATATAAAAAACAAAAACACTTAAAAAATATATAAAAATACTAAATACAAAAACAAAAAAATTTTAAAAATGGGACCATTCTATCACCGCGTCCTTGTTGTTGGTCCTGAGGCAAGCTAAGAGTGATATTTTGATGTGGATTTGTTAGTTACATATTGATAGTGTATGTGAATACAAACATTTTATTACATGCCATTGTTTTCATCGACTTTTCTTCGAGTGTTTAAGATATGGTAAAAAAACCGAAAAATTCAAAAGTTTTGTGTTTGTTGAGCTCTTGCTGACAAATTACTTATCGAATGCAAATGATCTGTATGGCAAAGTTAAAGATCAGTTTATTGGTAGTGATAATTGGTATCAAACATCCAAATCGGCCGACTACAACCCGAGATATGAAGAAATCTAGTAAAGGCCTTTAAACATTTTTTCTTAAACTTAAAAAAATCTTTAAAAAAATTCGCTTAAAAAAATTTATTTTTATTTTTTCCTAATGTAGATAATTAACTCTACTAGAAAAAAATTTTTCGGGCCGGTTCAATGTTTTTTTTTTTTATGTTGTAATTTAGTCTTGTAAAAATTACATTTACAAATATCTCGATCAGCTAGATTTACTTCTCTTCAGTTCTGTAATCTGGGGACACATACGAACCAAGATCCATCGTTAGTTTTCGTCACCATTTTCATCAAACCTGTGACCTCTTGGGGCTCACTGTGTGCTATTGTTGTTGTTTTGTGTGTATTTTTGGCACAAATTTCCTTTCCGCTTCCTATGGCGAGTTTTTATGACAGCTACGCGAAAACAGTTGAGCACTCCCCAAAAAAAAGAGGAAATGTTGAAAAAATCTAGGCAAAAAAAATGAGAAAATACCGTTTGAGTCCGCTCGTGCACACAGCTTGAAACAACATTTTCCTTCCCTGCCATTAGTTTGGTTTTTGTGTGGGATTTGAGTTCTTGTTCTTAAGCATTTTCCGGAGGACAACGCACTTCCTGCTTTTCAAAAAAAAAGAAAAGGTCCTTGAACTCTGGCTGACTACATTTTCTGCACGATTTCTTTAACTGTTTTTAGTTATTTGGGTGTTTAAAATAAAGTCCTATTATACCCATTATCCCAAAAATTTAGTTACTACAATTTTTTAACAAACATTTTTAGGGACTTTTCTTATTTTATTTTTATCCGAATAGCACCTATTTTTTAAACTGTTTTAAAAGGTTCTATAAACGTCACCATTGTTCCACAGCAACTTCAGTTGACCAAAGAATTCCTCGGTGGTTTTTATAAGCCTGTTTTGTATTAAGTCTTTTGGCCTACATATTTTTTTTTTGGAACGGCCGTGTGGTCATGTGTCATTTTGGTCATTTGTTTTAGACAAACCCCCAGTCGAATGGCCTAGCTCTGTGCAACTCCCCGCCCTTTTCCCTCCGCGGAAGCCCATCTGCACTGAAGTGCATTCAAACGTAAACGAGCTGCATTGGCCGCAAAACAAAGCGGGCAACAACCAAAAAAAATATGGGGGAGAACGAGAGAGTTTCTGGGTGAAAAAAAAACTAAAAAGCTTAAAAACCTAAAACACAAAAATTGCGGCCGGGGCAATATCAACAGCAGCAGAAAAGCACACTGAAAATAATTTAGGTAAATAATCAGCATCCTTATAGTCTTTCCAGGGATAATATAATCGGCGTTTTGGTAGTTGTTATCAAAAGACAATTAACACAAAATTTGAGTTTTCAAAAACATATATTATAACATCCTTTAGTGCTTTTTTTTCCTGTGCAGCAAAACCGAACCCAAAACTCCACTCATGCTGTGTGCTAAACTTCAGCCACACTCCGCCCATACCCCATTTTTCTTACCCCCTTTGCCGCCGTCCATTCAGTCAACAAATCTGTTCAACATGCCACAGCTTCGTCCTGGCCCATTGTGTTTCTGATCCTGATCACTGCGCTGTGCATTTTAACGCTGGGTTCGCTTTTTTGCGGCTTTTCTCCTTTTTTTTTTTGGGAGGAGTTAGGAGTATGCGGGAACTTGAATGGGCTTGTGACAGTTGGGGGCAGTGTGGAATAAATTCCTGTTTATTTGTGGGGGATTTGGAGAGGATCGAAGGAACTTTGTACGGATAGGAAGTTTTGGAGGGCAGAGGCCTTTAAAGGGAGAGGAGAAATAAAATCCAAGCACATTGGGCTTTGAGTTTTTTAACACAATCCAAAGGTAAGCAAAATAACAGCACTTAAACACAATAAACATGCTAAAGGGATAAAAGTTATAAGATAATACTTGTAAGACTTAAAAGCCATACAATAATTTTTAAAATTATTGAAGATGTTTTTTTTTAGAGTTGGACATTTCATACGAATAGAATTATTAAAATAATTAGTTTCTTTAAATGTTATCTTTAAGTTAAGTATATTAGGATATTATTTTATTTATCACTCTCACTTCCCCTTTTTCAAATTTTTTTTTCTCGCATCTTTCCTTGCTGCTTTTTGTTTTGTTTGGGTTTAACTTTAAATGAATTTCTATTATTTTTGTGTTTATTTGAGCTTTGCAGTTGCTCGTCCCCCCCTCCGAGATTTTTCCGACATTTTTCCTCTGCCAGTTTGGATTCCTGTTCTTATCCTCGTCTGCTGCTGTTTTATTCTGGCACTCATTGCTCTTCTCGGCTGTTGTTTCTCTTGTTCCCGCTTGTTTTTCCCCGATTTTCCCGTTGTTGTTTACTGCTGCACACAACTAAATTGGTATATCCGTTTTTATTAAGCAACATTTCCGGTTTCTCTCGAGTGTTTTGGCTGCACGGGAACGTCGAAGGAGTTGGTGGAGTAAAATGGGAGTGGGAATGGGAAAGTGGGGGAGAAACTCTCAGCCAGTGACAATTTTTCATGCTGTTGTCAGTTTTTCTTTCACGGAAATCTTACCTCCTCTCCACTCCCCTCGCAGTTCGTTAGTTTTCCTTCGTCATGTGTGTGCTTTCTGTATTTATCTGTGTTGCTGCTCTGCGTTTTCTTCTGTTATTTTTTTTCTCGTCCTGCAGAGGAAAAAGTGGAACTCATTACGTATACGCAACGTGGCGTGTCACGTAATTCACGCTTGGCTGACATCAGGCAATTGATTTGTGTTCTACATTGATTGCACCACTGCCCGTAAGGCTAATATCACTGAAATTCCCTTTACCAATGACTCTCAAACTTCGGTCTGCCCTTGTTTTTTTTAATACATGCATTTAAATTACATTTGTTGTAGCAAACAAAAAAAGGGAAAACAAGGTTCAAGATCTAAATGTTCTACACTTATCTCAATGAAAGTCCTTGAGGACCTCATAAATATTTACACGTAAAAAAAACAAAACCAATTATTTTAACCTGTTAAGTTGATTAAAAAGAAAACATTTCTTTTAAGTGAAAGATAACTATAAAACAACAAAAAAAATTACGAAAAACAGAAATTATTAAACATATTTTTTTTACTAGAACTAAATCTGTCTAAAATATCAATAGTAACGCATATAGGTTCAAGAACACAGTAAATATTCATTTCTTTTATTTAAATATAGGCAGAGGTAAAATATATTTAAACCACTCTTATTAATTGAATTGATCAATTGCTCTCTTTAACTTTAAAACGATTTTTTGTTTGTTAAAGCCGTTATTAAATTTGATCTTATTTCTTTCTGTGCAGAGGATGTGTGAATAAAATTCGAGCCTTTTTGTGTGGTCAAAAATGTTTAGCCACATTTAAACTTCTGCTAACCCAGTCTCTGCCTAGGGTTTTCTATCCCTTTGGGGCTGTGTCAAGGCGCAAGATAGTTTCAAAAGTGATTTGGGTACACTTTTGGGATTTGGTTTTTGCCTGCTTGCCCTTGTGTTTTTCCCATCCCTTTTTTCTGGTCAACGGCATATTAAATTAAAGCGTCTGGTCGTTGTCCCTTTTTTCTGGGTGTCCTCGGCCCAAGTGTCAGTTGCAAGTGTCAAAGGTGCTTCTGTTTTTAAATTATCCTCAGAGCACCAGAAACATGACAACAAATTTGTGTGAATATGCGTTTCTATCTTTTCCCTAGATAAGAGTCCTTGTCTGCTTGGGTCCCTCAAAATATGGAACAGGGCAAATTATGCAGAAAACGAAAAATATGGGAATAAAATTTAGAGCTAAAAAAACAAGGGTCGAGGGCTAACTGAAATGCTCGCTTGTAAAGTGAATCTGTTAAGAGATTATTCTAATGGAAAACTCATAATAAATACTGGGAAGTGG
Organism: Drosophila oshimai; assembly: GCA_018150695.1. Taxonomy (NCBI): domain Eukaryota; kingdom Metazoa; phylum Arthropoda; class Insecta; order Diptera; family Drosophilidae; genus Drosophila; species Drosophila oshimai. The sequence continues at coordinate 129,481 of JAECWM010000294.1, read as the reverse complement.
GCAAAGTGGAGATTTCTTTGGGATTAGGTGTAACGGAGTTAAGTGCTATGATGGTTGAATGTTTTGAATAGGAATGTTGGGTTATTAAAAGGTAACAAAAAGAGCACCACCACATTTTATTGCACCACCATTGTTAGAATAGCTTCACAGTCTTGTCACGTATTTCACTCTCAATGTTATATTTTATTAAACTTAATAAAGATTCTCGAAACAAAAGACAAATTGAAAATCAAATAAATGTGTATCGGTTTCTTATTTATTAACGTTTCTAATTAAGAACAATTTCTTCCACTGACCTATTCTCGTTTTTAATGTCATCTAATTGAGCAACCTCAAAATGCTGCTTTGATTTTTGGGCCACTCGTCGTTAGCCAAACAAAGTGCAACAAAGAAAATGCTCAATTAGTCGCGCACTTAAACCAATACCACAAAATTTCCCAGCGAGGGAAATGCAATACACACACACACACACACACACAGCCACGGGCACACACATGCAGAATGGCCTAATTAAAAAGCATAATTTAATTAAGAGGCGTCAGCTGGCCGAGTTTGTTGGTGCTTGACAAAAACAGAAAGCGGCGCCGTGTGGAGGCCAAAACTTCTGCTATATGCCACAAAACAAGGTCTGAAAATCCGGTTGCCCTCTCTCGTTCTTTCCGCATCGTCCTTTCTCTTTCTGCTGCTGCGTGTAAATGCAGCCATAAATTGTGCGGCAAGTGCTGCTGCTGTTGCAGTTGCAGGTTCATGTTCATGTTCGAATATTGCGCTGCACAAAACATGACAAACATTCGGCATGAATGCCTGCATGCAACATTCCGAATATTTAGCATTATTTAATTTACAGCAAATTAAGTTTAATGTTTTACAACTTAACCGCATGATTTATGCAGTCCGCACAACGTCCGACCCACTCAATCACAACCTTTGACAATTGTCGCACAAATTATGCCAAATTAAATGCCCGACAAAATGATGAAATTGCTGGGAAGGCGGTAGTAGCGAATTCCGGGAAATTGGGCAATAACAATTGAAATGGACTTTCAAAATTGCATTACCCTAGAAATAGAGGTCAAGAGTTGGGAAATGTCAGGAACTGGCCATTGGAGATGCTCAAATACTCTTCATAAATACTTAAAAAGAAAATTAATTTAACAAGTTACTCTCTGTAAGACATTAGCTGTTCAATTTAAGAGCTTTTTAAACAAAAATGGAACAATTACAAAATTATTAAATATTGATTACAGTCCTTCAATGTTAATAAAACTTAACATTTATTTTGTACATATGGGCAATTCTCCCAAAAAGGGGCCACCTAAAATTGAAAAGTTATCGAATCTTTTCGGCATTGATATATGTTATTGCCTTATATTCAAAGGAAAGAGTTTTGGATGATACTAGGATCTTTAGTATCGTTTCTCCCATTCTTGAATCTTTTCGTTTATAATCGTTAGTTAGTTAATAAGCTTAAAGAAGACCTTTGACCATTAGTGCGTTGAGAACTAACAAAGTCGATCCAGTGCATCAATCCTATTAATTGTATATCTCTTTTCTAAAAACATGCATCACCTTCCTCATTAATTTGCGACACCTTATATTTAAAAAAATTCGAATGCCGTATCTCTAGTTCGATATTTTTGCCCAGCAAACTGCGATTTGCATTCCCAAATACCTCATAAAGACCTCTTGGTTCACATAACCTAAGTACCGCACGATTCGTTTGGGAAGGATGTGTGGTCACCACTGACATATTCTGCTGCAGATTCTTGGTTTCTGTTTGGTCCCCTTAACCCCTCAAATCCCAGACCCCATCCCCTCAACCCCTAAAGCCCCCTGGACATGTTGGGGTCCATCTGTGCGTGCCTTATTGACTCGGCTTGGCTTTCAACGCAACTGAGCCGCAAAGTCAATTCTGTGAATGAATCCACAGTCTCTTAGCCAGCGGATATGAAGATGGACACGGAGGGGAAACAAGAAGGATGTCTGCACTGGGAAAAAGTTAACAAAATGTGTCTAAAAGTAAGCTGCAAACAGTAAAACTACGCTTATTGGTATTTATTCAGTATTTTAAAATAATTAAAAGCACACTGTCAGACCCCTTTTTTTTAAAGAAAAAAACCTCGGTTTAAAATTTTTTGGATTTCGTTGGCTCTTTAAATAACTTTTACTCGAATTATTAGACACGATTTTAATTGACCCTGTTACAAAATCACCTGTAGCGTCCATGTTTCTGGCTGTCCCAAAACGAAACTTGGCAGGTACTTAGGTAATGAAGTAAGGATCATTTTGAGATATTTTAGAAAAAAATCGAAGGGGGCATTCAGGGTTCAAAATTAAAAAAAATTTTAATTTTAATTTTAAATATAAAATTAATTTAAAAAAATATATATATTTTTTTTATGAAAATTTAGACAATTCTATATGAAATCGACATATAGTATGTTCAAATCGGTTTAGTCTTGTAAGAGTTATTAACATTTGAAAATTATACTACCCAAAACTTTGACACCCTATAACGTGGGAGCCACGCCCCCCACCCCCCCAAACGCCATATCAAAATTTTTAGTTTCGCTAGGGCTATAACATATATCAATGCCGAAAAGATTCGATAACTTTTCAATTTTAGGTGGCCCCTTTTTGGGAGAATTGCCCATATATATTAATAACTTTAAATTGTGATAACTGCAATTTGTATGCATTTTGGACTTACAAGTTGTTGCCTAATATTCAAGGGAGAGAGTAGTGGATGATACTTGAATCTTTATTATCGTTTCTTCATTCTTTAATCTTTTCTTTTTATTCGTTAGTTAGTTAATTAGCTAAAAAAGACCTTTGGCTATTAGTGATTAGAAAACTAACAAAGTTGAGCCAGTGCAGCAATCCTATTAATGTGATATCTTTATCTCTATCTCTAATGCCCATTCCATCTCTACTCACCTTCCTCATTAATTTGCGACACCTCGGAATTCCGAATGCAGTATCTCTAGTCCGATATCTTTGCCCAGCAAACTGCATTTGCATTCCCAGTTACCCATAAAGACCTCTTGGTCCACAGAAACTCACTCGCACGAGGAGAAGGATGTGTGGTCACCACTGACATATTCTGCTGCAGATTCTTGGTTTCTGTTTGGTCCCCTTAACCCCTCAATCCCAAACCCCATTCCCTCAACCCCCTAAGCCCCCTGGACACGGTTCGGTCCATCTGTGCGTGCCTTATTGACTCGGCTTGGCTTTCAACGCAACTGAGCCGCAAAGTCAATTCTGTGAATGAATCCACAGTCTCTTAGCCAGCGGATATGAAGATGGACACGGAGGGGACACAAGACGGATGTCTGCACTGAGAAAAAGTTAACAAAATGTGTCTAAAAGTAAGCTGCAAACAATAGAACTACGCTTATTGGTATTTATTCAGTATTTTAAAATGATTTGAAGCACACTTTCAGACACCTTTTTTTAAAGAAAAAAAACCTCGGTTTAAAATTTTTGGATTTCGTTGGCTCTTTAAATAACTTTTACTCGAATTATTAGTAATTAATTGAAATATAAAAGTATAGGTATTTATTTTTCCAAGTGAAAACCACGGGCGTAGGCTTCTCCTTTGATTGCAGTATAAATGAAGTTCTAGTCGCAATGTGACGTTGATTTTTCATTTCAATTTTCTTGCCTTTCGAGTTCTCCACCTCCGCTCATTTCTATTTTCCAAAACCCCCATTGTCATCCCCATTCTGAAAATGTTTACTTTGCACTGGTCGCATATAAAACGGGTGCCCCAACTACTTGGCAGTCAGTCATGGGATCCGAGTGGGCTGATGTGTATCCCAGCCCCAGACCCTACTTTCCCAACCCCTCGACCTTATATATATCTGGTATACGTAGGTTTTAGTTTGCTCGGTTTGCTTTAACTGTTGTTGATACGGTTTCCGTTTGTCTAAAGCTCCGTGCGGCACTTAAGTGAACTTTAAACACTTTTATTAATGGCATATTATGTAATATACGTGCCCTGGATGCCGCGACCTCATCTCTTTATCCCTCTCGTTTCAACCCCCTCGTCCTAAGTGGATAGGCAACTTTTGCCAACATTACTAGCTGCAAATGTTTTAATTAAAGTGAAATTGGGTATTCTGAGTGGCACACACAAGTCCTTACATCTTCACTCCCCGTCTCCCTTGGAGCTCATCCCCTCTGGCTCGCCATTTTCCCAGGCTTTTCCCTTTTTTCCCACCCCCATTTTCCCACCAAATCCGCTGCAATCCCAACTGCCAGCGATTTAGCCAGATGTTACGCATACGCAGCGTAAAACTTTTCTCGTGCCCACCAGCCATAAGCCGTGGAGATGAGGAAATCATGTTTCCATTTCGGGCACATTAGCTGCGAAAAATAATTCAAATGCCAGATGGAATATTTTGTTCTAACTCATGAGAAAAAAATTTGGTAAACTAAAGTATTTCTTTATCTTAAACATTTAATCAAAGCGTCACCAAATTTCAAGCCTTTTAGAAGTTCATGTTTGATTTACTACGAAGTTTAGTTTTCAGTAAAATTTTACAACCCTTTTAAAAAAATAATGTTCTAAAATGCTTTTTTGGAAATCATAAATAGGTACTTTAAAATAATATGTTGGAAATTATTTTTAACTTTGTAATATATTTTAACCAATTGTTTCAGAATCTTCATATAAAATAACAACTTTGGTTTATTAATTATAAATTAATAAGAAAGTATTTCCAGTTAAGAATAGTTCTGAATACAAATTTTAAATTTTTGTAAAAGAAACTGTTGCTTGTAAAAAGCTCGGACAAATATTTTACCTTTGCCAACGAAAATAAAATTTGCTTCTGCGCTTTCCCAATCCATTCTTCATGTAAAACAACCCTAAGGATTTCGAGCATAGATCCCCATACAATAATCCCTCCACATAATCCTGCTAAGAGCATCGCTGGGTTTATAAATTTGGATCCCCGACGGTTGATGTAATTGCCTCTACTCAGCCTCCACTACTCCACCCAACCATTTCCGGTCTCCACTTAACTGCGACCATCGCTTAGTCATCATCGGGCTGATGATTCTCCACATTTCCCACTCGCCGGCTGCATTTTCCAGCCACTTTCCACATGCCCTCGACGGCTAAGCAAATACTTGGCACTGCCGCACATTACGCATACGCAACGTTTGCAGTTAATTTGCAAATGTTTCACATGCCGACTTCTTAATGAGTTGTCTCACCGACTGAGGACATCAAACAGCCCACAAAAGTGGGGATTGGGAAGCAGAATTTATTATTAAACTTCAGTTGTTTGCCCCCCGACTGACTGTCGATTGTTCGTCGGACAAATGGATTGCGGTTCATTTTTTCCTCTGTATCGCTAGTTACGCTTTATGTGCGGCAAATATTTGTCACAAAAGCTGTTCTTTTGATTGTGATATCACTGAGAAAAAAATCGGAAATAATATTATCTTATGAACTTTATTAACTTTGTTTTTGGGGTTAGTAAATTCCCAGTTTACTCTCTACATAAAGATATAATGTTTCTCTCTGTTTGCATTTATCGAAGTGACTTATCAAGTCACTCTGACTCATTCTGAGACATATCAAATATTTTATTTATAAATAAATCGAGCTTATCAACGCAAATGAAGAGCTCTTCAATGAAGTAGCAGTTCAGTCGTTATACACCATTAAAATGTTCAAGTTCAAAACATATTTTGTGGCTGCCTTTATTGCATTCAATGTTAATGGATCCCTGGCCAGTTTAGAGAACAACACGTCTTCAGTGTGTATACTAAAGGACGCACCAACTCAGTGCGGATCATTCTGCCTTTCAGCTTTGTTTCCACTTTATGATCACATTGCAATCCTCCGCGAACAATTGACTATCCAAGCTGACAAACTAAACGAAACACTGGCTTTACTGGGCAGTATTCAAAATGAAACAAAGGCGATACTTGGCAGTTTAAAAAATGAATCTAAAGCCAAAATGGAAAGCTTTAAAATCGAAGATGTTGAGATCAAGAAGGAGACGACAACCGTATCGACTGATTTTCAGCTGATAGGCTCGAGATACTTTTACATCGAAAATAATAACAAGCTTAGTTGGCATAAAGCTGAAGACAACTGTCGTCAAAAAGGAGGTTATCTAGCGGCTATCCAAAGTCAAGAGGAGTTGGATGTCTTGAAAAAAAAACTGAAGAGAGGTTTTTTTTACTGGCTGGGCATTAAAGGACTGGTCAAAGAAGGTGATTTCATATCCGTGGCCTCCGGGAAGAAAGCCCCATTTTTAAAGTGGCATCCACGATCACACAACCTCACTGAAGGCTGCGTGGGGTTGTTAGGCGGTCTAATGGATAATTGGAGCTGTCAACATTATTGTCTCTTCGTTTGCCAGGCAGACAATGAAATCTAGTATTAATAAAATTTTATACATTTTGTAACACTCTTCATAATCCAAAAAAATTTTTTTAATTAAAAAATAATTTTATTAATATTAATTAAAAATACTAATATATATATATATATAAAATATTATCATACAAAAATATTTATTAAAAATATGTAGATTTTTAGGATAAACCTTTTTTTTGTCGTAATTAGTATGTTTTTTTAAGATTAAATTCTTGGCCCATTTTTATGTAATTTTTAAGGTAAGAGTTTATAATACCATTTTGGTGCAAGTGTACCCTCATCTCAGGCACTTCGTGTTGCAACTGCAGCTGCAATGTCTTGTTAAGCGTATGAACTGCCATTTGCTTCAGCACAAGCACACACAGCCTGGATACTTGGATCCTGGGATCCTGGATGGCATATCCCTTATGCCAGTTCTTATCCCAGCCGACAAAGGCTCTTCCCAGTTGCTTTGAGAGCGCCACTAAAGACTTATGGCATTAGAGCACAGCAGCAACAGCAACAGCAACAGTAGCAGCAGCAACGACAACCGCAACAACTTAGCGCATGTCAGCAACACATTACACGAAACACATAGCTAGCCATAAAGTTGGATGTACTTGTGACCAGAGAAGTAGGATTATAAGGATTTTGAAAAGGGATTGTTTGGTTTTTAAATATGATTAATAAGTAAATTTAATTAATTTAAATTTTTATTTAATTATTTAAGGTACCACACAAGGATATTAAATGTAAACAATCTAAGACATAACAAATGCAAAACCCTTAACCTGGTATTTCTTAAAAATTAATTTTTTGGTAGCTTATCCCCCTCAAATCTATATCTGAGTGAAACATCAAGTCTGAGTTACTTGCAGCCTCCACTTGATTTATTTTCCCGCAAAAGCCATTAGAAAATTGCACATCAAATGTAAACCAAAAACTTTAAAGTGGAACTCCAACACCTGGACAAGTGCCATTCCTTTGGTGTTTTTAACCCCAAAGGCTAACCTGCTCCCGCAAGTTAATCCCCCTTCAAGACCAAAGCTACGCCACTGACCCAAGCACATCTTAACATGTACGTATAGTTGATTTTCAGGCAGCAGCAATTGCTATTGTTGTAATTGTTATGAGTAAAAATTACAAACACAAAGGCGGGGGGAAGAGACTTCAGAAACTCCGAGGTTAAAAAGTAATATATTTTACAACAACAATGGCAGGGAGGCGAGACTACATACTATATTTATATGCCACACACAAAACACACACAACACACACCAGAAAAACAACAATGGCTGATGTTAAAAGCAGAAATTCGCATTAAGCTGAAAGAAAAGCAAAAGCTGGACAGGGAAAATTTGAGAGGGGTGTGTTGGAAAAATCCAGGGGTTGTCTCAACAACCGGGGAAAGCCACAAGTAAACGAGCCAAGCAGCTTGTTTTAAGTGAAACTCACACTCCCGCACTCACGGACACACATTAGTTGCATTTTGTTTGGGAAAAACATTTTCCCGCCTCATCCCGCTTTTCATCTTGTCGGCGTTGTAGCATGAAATCTGTTTTTAAAACTCCAGACATCACACACAATGCCCGAAATGCCATAATTCTTGTCTACGCACAAGAGTCTGCCACACTTTATGCGAAATAAATAATTACAAACAAGTCAAGCAGACACCGCCAGAAAATGATGTAGAAGTGTTGGATGTTGGATGTTTCATGACTGGTAAATGGGGGAGGAAAGCGGAAAATGGTGCGGGAAAACATGGGGAAAAAGGGAGTGCAGAATACTCGAATTGCTGCAGGGGAAGTTCTAACCAAAGTGCAACACACTCTGGTTGATTATGCTCTCTGCCAACCCAAAGTACATTAAATTGGAAATTTACACTTGTATTCAAGAACGAATTAAAAGAAAGTTAAATATAACTATAACTTAACATTTTAGATTAGCATATAGCATGTAAATGCAAATATTATAAAATTCTTTAAAAACATGTGTTTTTGTTTTAACATGCCTACTTTTATTCTTCCTATACTAGCACAATTAAATGCAAATAATAACTTCCATGTCTTTCCTGGAGTTTAACACAATAAATTGTTATAAAAACCGAAAATGTTGTCTAAACGGTAATTAATTAGTAATTGCACTTATGTCACCGCTTTTATCGAACAGGTTAATAAGTAGTAATTGCCAAACGATGTGTTAATTTAAATGTTTAATAAAAGAACATAGTTTTTCTATACTTTCCTGTCACAATGGGAGGTTTTATAAAAAAATGTATTTCACAGTCTATAATTCTGTACAAGAGGCGTACAAATTTATTCTCAAAAAATGTTAGACATTTGTTTTCATAACTTTCCTCATCAGAGCATTTAAGCTTTGTTATTTTGATAATTCCTTTGGTCTCTGATGCTATTTGTGTTTATAAAGACGCGTCGTCGACCCCAAACAAAGTAAAACTCGACATATGAAAAAAAGCCACAGCCACAAAAACTAAAAACCAAAACACAAAAAAACTTTGCAGTAAAGTGAAAAAAGTTTCATTTTTTTACGAGTGTGTGTAAAGTTTTTGTTGTTTGCTTTAGGTTTGTTTGGGTTGCATTTGGTCTGACTTGACTTTTGCTTTGGCATCTTTTTGGCACGAAACTCTGCCTTAATTTTTCTGCACTGGAACAAAATATTTTAAAAATTTGAGTATCCTTCAAATGCCTTATAATTAAAAAGACAAGTAAATACTCTTCTTTTATCTAATTTTAACATCCCCAGTGCGCCAACCACTAAAACCTTCGCCATATTTAAGTCGAATTAAGGGGCAGACAAAATAAATAACAAAATTAACAATATAAACAATAAATATTTTTTTTCGTGTATTGTGCACTTGCATTTATGAATGTTTAAGCATTTTGAGTCGGGCTGAACTCAACTGAACTGAGTGGAGATAAAGTTTTCAGTTCTCGGGCGAACAATTGAAAAATTCATAAAGCCAGCTGGAGAAGTGAGACGACGGAAAACTTTACCAAAACTCTAATGATGGCTAATTATTACAAAATACACACACACATATGGGCCGGAATAAGTTTTCCAGCTGTGAGTGAAAACTTTCGTATGCAAACAAAGTTAATTTGCATTTTAAAATCCATCAGATTGCCAAAGCTTGTTTAAATAATTGCAAAACACATGACGGCCTTAAGCCCAAAGAAAAAAAAAATGAAGGGAAAACCCCAAAACATTTTAACACATTTTATAGTCAGTTTTTCCTCCAGCTCTGGGTAAAAAACCGTTTTTCTTTCGACTTGCTCATGGTAATTTTAGCCCCCACTCTCGCTCCAAGTTTGAAATCAACTTATATAAAGCAAATGAAATCTATATGCATATGCATTTCATGTTTCATGTTATGCACAAAGGGGCGGAGGGGGCGTGGTCATGGCAATTGCAGACCCTCGGGGGACAAGCTCAGCGCTTATTCATAATTATTTGCATGGAAATATGCAAATCGGTGGCTAAAGCAAATGTTAAACATGATTCAGTCACAGTCAGCTTTTCCGCTCACTTCCCAATTTACTGTTGATTTTGCTGAATTTTCAAATTACCCTCGATGATCGAACTGGGATTTTTACCTCTAATTGATTTGATACGGGTTGTAAAATCAACTGATTAGTAGCAAGGGAAAATTGTAAAAAAAGGAATACATTTAACTGTGCATTTATACATGAAAAAAAACTTACGTTGTCTATAAAAAAAAAGCACCAATTCTTATCTAAAACCAAGTTATTAAATAAATGTACGTGTTCATCAAAGAGAAACTCGGCTTTCGACGTATAAATAAAAACCAACATTTTAAGCTGATTGCTAGTAAATTGAAAAAATAATACACCTTCATGCCCCATTTAAAAGAATTTAAGAGGCTTAAATTGAACTTCATCCATATAAAATAATTCCAGCCACAAAAAAAAAATACAGTTAATAATGCCCTTTCAAAAGCAAGCAAACCTATCGGAAGGTATTTTCTGAAAAATACCAACTTAAAGCCAACAAATTTCCGCCGCCTGGTTTTTGTGAATTCTTCAAATTTGTTATATTAACAAAAAGTTTTTTAACAATAACAGTAGGCGGTGAGCGACCGAAGTTTCTACATGATTGAGCTTAAAAAAAAGAAGAGCGTAAGAAAATGCAGCAGCAGCTGGCAAAAATTAAAAAAAAAAATACCATACATTTGAGCGATGGAAGCAATCAAAAATGCAGCCGCAGTGCATATTGAGTTGTTTGTATTTTGTATTTTGTACTATACGTTTTATATACCGAAAATCTCAACACAATAAAGCTGTTGCTTCGGTATAATATATGGCTTTATAGGAAAAACCCAGCGTAACAATGGCGAGCTGGTGAAAAATACATCTATGGATGGGCAGATTGCACAAACAACAGATTTGCTGCAACAAAATACATGAAAATTGAGTGGAGTGGAAAAAACAAGGAAAGCCGAGAATATAAAAAGCAGGAACACACAGAAAACTAAAATTGAGGCAGACAAATTAAAACTAAGCGCTGCATGTGCAAACAACCGCCCCATCCCATCATTTTTCACATTTTCCCCACACCCACTTTCCACCCAGCACTCGACCCAATGGCGTCCACTCGACCATTTGCTCCATTTAGCTGAATACACACTCAAAAAAAAGGGAAAAACATCCTCCAAACTAAACTGCGTGCTTAGTTTTATTTGACCGGTGCTGCTAAAACTGTATGGCGACCACAGAACGGCAAGTAAAAGCTTCAAAGTTTCATTTTCCCCCACCAAAAACATAAAACACATAAAAAAGAAACGAACAAGGAAGTGCAGCCAGCGAAATTTGATTGGAATTGTTTCCGAAAACTTATTTTTCAGATTTTTCACCAGCAATTATACGCAAATACTTTTGAGCTGATGAAAAACGCGGAAACTCTCATGGCAAAATTAAATTTAATGCCCATTAAAAAAACTCTTGAAAAGCAGCTCACGTTATTTTTTCCTGCTGTATGCAAGCAATAAATTTTATTTCGATTATTTCCGGTTAATTTGGTTCTCTGGATATTTTTCATCAATTCGGCGCCAGATAAAAAGTCTTTGGAATAATAAAGCTTAATGGCATGGACTATATTTGAATAGAGGGTTTATTTGTATGCGAAAAGAGTTTCAATAAATAAAATTAATGGGTATTTGGCAAAGTTCAAATCAAAAAAAAGTTTGAGTTTTAAAAACCTTTTAAACACTACAATTACTTTGAATACTTCATTTAAGTAGATTTTTGATGCAAAGTATAACGTTAGGTTTGAAGGCATTTTCAGTGTTTAATGTTTAAATCCTTTCTTACACCAACTAAATAAAACAAAATTTAGGAAACCAATTGTATGAGTAAATAATCCCCCAATTTGGATAGAAACCCATTTCGGGAACGCAAACCAATTTGGATGCAGTTGTTCCACTCCCTGGCCATTGTGTTATGGTTGGCGTGGCATGTGAATTATTCATTTTTGTGGTATAGATTTACAATTTCCACGAGTTTCTCTACAATACCTCTCCTTTTTTTCATTGTTGATTCTTTATTTTTGGCGCATGTACCATTCTGATGCTGCTCCTCTGGTATTGATTTTCGTTTTTGCTCTGCTGCGTTAATAATAGTGAAAAATAAATCAAATCAGTTTAGCAGCGAGGATATATCAATGTTGTTATATGAATTTGTGTTGGATTTCGACGGGTTCTCTGTTAATTAAATGTGCGCGGGCTAAAATTTGCACAAGGTAATTGAATTGCCGCTGCCAGTTAGCCGGAAACAAATGTTGAAAGCATAAAGTACGAGAAAATACTGCCTGAAACAATTTAAAAGTTTAGTTAAACAATTATGGGATTTATTCTATAGTTATATAAGAAATAAGGCAGTTTTGAGCGGTAAAAATTGTTTTTGCGTGTTTTGTTTTAAACACACGAATTCCTTTGATTTATTTAATTTTAAAGCCTTGTCACTAAAAAAACCCCAAAATTGTCAGCCGTGTAATCAAATGTCCACTTTGTCGTTCCAGGTCACCTTTGGCTCTCGATTGGCCTGATCTCCGGGGACGATTCGCTGGACACGCGTGAGGGCGTCGATCTGGTGCTCAAGTGCCGCTTCACCGAGCATTACGACTCGACCGACTTCACCTTCTACTGGGCCCGATGGACCTGCTGTCCCACATTGTTCGAGAACGTGGCCATCGGCGATGTGCAGCTCAACTCGAATTATCGGTAAGTGCCCCGCATGTACACACATACACTCGTACATATGTGCCGTGTTTGTGCAATGGGCCGATAAATCACAGACGGCCTCATAAATTCCACGCTGATGGCTGTCAATGAGCTGGCAGGCCAGCAGGCGGGACGTCAAGGGTTAAGGACATTTATTTAATTGCCGTCCAGCGCCGGATTGTTTTCGCTCGCGATAAAAGATGAAAGATGCGCCACCCAAGTCTCGTGCGCTCGACTGTTAAATTTATTAAAATTTCCACAGCGACAGCGAGACAACGTCGTCGCAACGTCATCGATGCCATTGTACATCATTAAACGTTCATCTGGCTGGCGATAATTCATTACCCCCCTTACTTTTCTGGGGTGGTGCAAACAAGTTGATGGCTTCCCTTTTGGCCCTCGTGTTTCCTTTTCGTCCCTTTTAGCCATCAGGCGCAGCTGTTAGCCCATGATTCTAGGCTGGTAAGCTAACTTATCGCTCTACCGTCAAAGTAACAATGGCCGAAAAAGAGATTCGAGCATGGAGATGTAAATGATTGGCAAAGTTTGTTAATGAGAAACTAGGGAAATGTTTAATGAATATTAATCATAATGAGAATGAAAATAAATCAATATGTTTAATTTCAATATCAAATATTTAAAGGTCTTTAAAAATTGAAGGGTTCAAGGATGAAATTATAAACAAAACTAATCTACTTTTTATTTTATCCACAATTGCTCCATTTCCAGACCATTGTACTCAAGTATTGGTAACACATTGCGTATACGCAACTTCATTGGGCTATGAAATTTCCTTTAAAAATTGCAAACAGAAAAGGAAAATTGGGACGAGCGGTGGCCACTTTTTGAACTGTTTGAATAAAATGCGTTGAATACAGCTCCGAGAGCTGCCACCGTATTTATTTATTAATCATAATAATCATTTTCCACAGCATTTTGAGCGTGAATAAACAACAACACAAAGCAGAAAAGAACACAACAAAAGTAATAATGAGCAGAGGGGGAAAGAGAAAAAGCAGGGAAAAGCATTCAATGCGGCGTATGCTGCAAATCGCTTGGAAAATTTCAACAGGCCATTCAAAGTACATGCCAGACAAAGAGCCCATCGCAAGGTTAAGGGGTCGCAGGCGGGACGTGGGCGTGGCACTGAAACAATGAGGGACAGAGACGGAGACCGGAGACAGAGGCAGCCCACAACACAGACCACCAGACGACAAGCATAATAAATAAACGATCCAGCAGATACATGTACTGCATGTTTCCGCTAAGTAGCAACAGCCCACAAAACATGCAAATGCCAAAAACGTGTAAGAAGCAAATGGGAACAGCCCAAAACAAAATAAGAATTATTATAACACAATTTTGCTAATCGCGCGTTAAACAATTTGCTTGATTTATGTGGCCCTGGTATCCAGACTAATGGTGCACAACAGGAAGCTGAGTGGAGAGGCACAGAGTACATCCAAAATGAGGGATGATATTTGGGAGCAGGGAGCCACAAATTTCCATTTTGTAAAAAAGAACACATTTTTTAAAACTTAACAATATTGGAAACAAATTAACCATTATAATCGCAACGTTCTGATCTCTATTTATCTCGATTGTTGGTAATAGAGCATTTCCTGTGCTCCCATTCACTTCACCTATGATGATAATAAGTAAACTAAATTTAAAAACATAAGATATTTTTTCAGTTCAGTCAGTCAGTCAGTTTAACTTATTCACTTTTAGCATATCTTTAAGTGATAACCGTTAGTTAAAGCATCTCTTTACAAAAAAATTGTACCGAATTGCTACCATATCCTCACTTGTAAGCAAAAGAAAATTCCAGTTTTTTCAAGACAAGTTCTAGTTGTTAAAAGGCCATCAAATTTCTTTTTACTTTTTTTTATGTACAGCCATACATTTAGTCATTGACAGGAGGCGGCGCACAAAAGGCAATTGTGATCCTTAAAAGGCGTGACCGACAGGAGCAAAGTCCTTTCAATTTTTTATGCCCACAGCTTGCACTCGAAATGAATGGGGGAAAATAGTGAAAAGAAAGGGTTTGCCTGCTTTGCATTGACATCGAAACAAAGGGCTAATTGGGATGTAAGACAAAAGGCAGTGCAACTCTGCCCGATTTTTTCCAAGAGTCCCGCTCCTGTGCAGAAAATAAAGGCGAACAGCAAAAATGCCAGTTAGCTGGGCCAACAGTTCCAGTTTCCCGAACAAAACAGCAGCAGCCGTCGTGGCAGCCAAAAAGATAAATTGTTTTTTAAATGAATTCAATAAAGCGTGCCATAACAAAATACACAAATACGTAACACACAAAAGGAAGCCGACTTTTGGGGGAGATTTGAACATAAAACGCCTATACAGTCGACATGGGCTTATTTGCATTTCAATTTGCATAAGTGGAGAGCTTCCATTTCCATATATACCTACCTACCTACACATTTCCATATCTCCAATAGATATCGCGACTTTAGGCATCCGCATCGGGTTGGAAACAACACACGTGTTGCCGTTTCCATGCCCCAAATTGTGCCCCAAAAAGTCAGCATTTCAGCATTTGATCTGCGTATTTTGATGTATGTCTGCCGGCAAGGTAAAGGTTAAACGTTGACCCGCATAAAAAGGCAAACATCCCGGGGAAAACTGGTAACGCCCAGGGTTCCTGGGTGGTTGGGTGGTTGTGTGGTGGATCTCTGACTAAGGTCCGTCCATTGATAACAACAAGCTACGTTTGCATAAATAGCTGAAATTATTGCCGCACATCCATCACCCAAAATGCGAAATGTGTCGGCCGAGTAGCACAGCCCACATTTATATATCCAAAACAAATAACAACATGAGTTTGGGGGAATCCACGAATATTATATACTCTGGGGGTGGATAATACATATCTGAAAGGACTTTTAATAAATTATCGACTAAAACTTTTACCAAATCAGCCAAACATAATCATATCATATTAAATTTTTTATATGTTTGGTTTAATTGAATATCAATACAAATCAGTGAAAAAAAATGATTTGAAAATAATTAAATAATTTATAAGTTATTTTTTTAAGGTATATATAGGTACACAAGATTAGTTTCTAAATCTAGTTTTCATTAAATTTATTTAAACGAAAATAAAACTAGTTTTTTTAACGATTTTAAGTGCAAATTTTTAAGAGAATAATTATAAATAAAGTTAAACAGCTTAAGTCAATTTGTTTACTGTTGAGGGACTTAAATATGTTTTTTAGCCAAAGGTAGAAACAAAAAAAAAACGAATTAAAAAATGGCCGCTTGCATACAAATGTAATGCAACTATTAATTTCAATACCAGCCAAAACCCATCAACCTTTAAAATCAGTAACACAAAAATATACTTAAAAAAAAAAACTGTTAGCCATTTTAGCCTTTTATTTCCCTTTTCCCCATGGGAGTATCAAAATTTACGCTACAGAATTGGAACCACAACAAAGACTCATGGGGGCTGTAGCAAATCAAAATTAAAAATCGATAGACAGCATGAGATTCATATTAAATTTCTTTTAACACAATTGAAAAATGCCTCCTACTGATGTTCTGGATGCTTCCGCTTTTTTTTTGTATTCTTTACGTTCTTCGCCTTTATTTTTTGATTTTCTGTGCTGTGTGTTTTGCTATCTGCTCAGTGAAAAGCAAATTTTTTGATTGTTTTGTACGCTTCACCAGCGAAATGTTTGCGGCACTTAAACAACAAGAGGGCGGGCACGCAAAATTCCAATATCATTCAACAAACAGGCAACGGAGCAAATAAAATGCGGGTTTGGGCCACATTCGAGGTTGTTAGGGTCATCAAAATGACAATTTTCGGGCGGGGATACCGCAAAAAGATAAGAGCGCAATGCATCCCATGGTCGATGGTCAGAGAGTCGGAAAACGAACCAATCCCACTTCAATCCAATCCATCCATCAATCGCTGGTTCCTGCGTGAACCGAGCCCCGTTGATGGAATAGGGCACTTGTGAAGTTTTGATTGATTTCCAAAATTTATTGAAAATTAGCTGGACGTGAGTGGGGGATATCATTGACTTTTTTGTACATTTCTTATACACAAGTCTCATTTGTAAAAAAGTATGCTTGCAAATGACGGTACAGCCTTAAAACCGTTATCAATATTCTCTCTCACATTTCGAAATTTCAAGTAGGTATCTATTATGCTTAATAAATGTTTTATTTTTCAGTAGCTCGAATGTATTACCTACATTTTCCACAACAAACCTAAAATTACCCTTGACCAATCAATACGACTATAAATCAATCGCAAACAATCCACAATTAATCTGGAAGCCAAATGTGGTCCGCAGCCGTCAAGAGCTGTCCAAACTGACCCAACTTCAGCCAACTCCATGGCGATATGTCAAAAACCCCTTTCAACAGGCGCATTTAATGATTTCCACTTCGCGCGGCGCATTAAATGACTTTACGACCTAGGACACAGATTTTCCAGATTTGCCAATGCAATGCACAAACCCCAAAAGAGGCTTAGTGCCGCGCCATGTGGCACGTTGTGTCCTGTGTCCACTCCCCTCCGAACAACACCCCCGGCCATCCATCCAGTGGGGTTCTTGCCCCCTCCACTCAACGCATTTGCACATTTGCCTGCGATGTTTTGTTGTTTCGGTGCTCGTGGCGTTGCGTAAATTAATTTCAGTCGCTAAGCGTAATTTAAAGTTAGCTTAAGCCAGCAGACATATACATAACCACACACTGTTGTACACTCGGAGAAAGTTTTGGCAGTTGCGGTCATGTCAAGGTTTTAAACATTGTAACTTGATACAAAGAGTTCTGTCTTTAAAATGAATTTTATTTGATTTTATAACGTTCAAAGTGTTGTGCAAAAGTTTATTTACTTTATTAACAAAAAATGTCATACTTACAACTTTTGAATTTATCCAGTCCAAATTTTTTGAAGTGTACACACACACTTTGGCAGCATAAACAACACTCACAACAAACGGTCTTAAACTCGCCGCTGCTCCATGCAAATACGCACATGCGGTGGACGGTTGGTTGGCCAAGGGAAAAGGGAGAACGGCGGAAAACTGGGGAAAATGGGGAAAAGTGGGGGAAAACGGGAAGATGGGGGTGGCGGAACAGAAGGTGTCGGCAGACCACCCGCCGGTCATGTGAACTTCATGAAGCTTGGGGGCAAACCGAAAACCGAAAACGGCGAGAGGAGAGAGGAGAGAGGAGAAAGGACCGCCGCCGGAAGTTGTCCGCCGTACGAAGTGCGACTTGTCAACGTGTACTTCCGGCCGCCATTCTTCGCCGCAATAACCGCAGAAATGTTGAGGGAGGGGAAACTGGGAATGGCGGCCAGGAAGAAACGCAGGAGCCATGGCCATGACACACAGGAAGCAGTTGGCCCGGCCGCCTCCGCTCTTCCACCTCCTCCTCCTGCATCCACTTCCACTTCCCTTCTGTCTGAGTCGCCAAACTTTATGAATAATTCAGTTGAAATGCCTTTTTTTTATTGTTTGCATTGTTGTCATTTGCTAGCTTAAAGACTCTCAAGTGCGACTTATTTAATTTGAATACTTGGAAATTATGGAATTTGACTTGGGAGAGCGGCAGAGTTTTGAAACAAACTGGGGTTACAATTACTGATTTAAAATAATCAAGGCTTGGAAAGATCCGGAAAAAATTAAATACATTTGAATAACTAAGTTTAGATTAAACAAAAACCTTAACAATAAACAAAGGCCGTTTAACTGCGTGTAACCTCAAACAAAAAGTGCTTGGAAAAGCCTCTTTTAGCATATTGCTCAATATTAATGATAATGATAGCATATGCGTAATATGACGAAATAGTTAAAATCCCCACATTAAGCATACACTGTTTGAGTGCTGAGAATAAATCAACAAATGTGGTGGCATAATATGCATATAAATTTATTGAATTGCATTTAAGTGAGCTTTTTGAAGTTGAGTTATTTTTTGTAATTAAAATTAATCGTGCTTTGCAAAATAATTCAAATTGTATTTGATGATACAAGTAGCTGAAATCAAATAACTAACTAAACTTCAAGTCACAGCAATTAATGTGGTAAATACGAGTATTTACCCACAATTGCCAAATAATTTTCAGGAATATTCAGTTAATTTGAAAGTCTTGTGCTGCACATTACGCATACGCCGCGTAGTGCGTGTGGGAAACTGAGAATTGGGAATGAGAATGTCGCGCGCCCGGCAAAGTTGATGTTGCTAAATTTGTTGTTTATTATTTGCTCGCTGTTATTGTTGCAAAGTCGTCGACACAATGTCGCTGGAGGCGACAGAACCAGGAGCAGGCATCCTTTGGTAGTCCTGTCTCTGCTGGCGCTGTTGTTTCGGCGATGTTTTGACGTAAGTGATTTGGAAACACCTGCTTAACATGTTGCCAGGTAGACGACGACGACGACACTTTGCTTCCCTGTTCCTGCTTTCCTTTTCCTTCAAACTCCCCTTTGAGTCGACATTTATTAAGCTTGTTGTTGCCACTGCTGCTGTTTTGTGGCTGCCATAATACAGTTTAGATGGTGAGCGACAACCCTGAAGGGAAGCCATTAACAGCCAGTGCCATGTCTTGTCTCCATCTTCCGCCCAACTTCCTCCACTTCCTCCGCTTTCCCAAGCCCATAAACTTTGTCAACTAACATAAATTTGATGTAATAATTTTTCTAATCAGAAAATGAATATGCGGAGTCTTGTCTCGGTGTTTTCCCTGCACACGTTTTTTAAACGTAAAGGATATAGTGTATTAAGCAATCATGGTGAAATTTTTACTAAGAAATAAAGTGTGCTAAATATTTTTACAATTCATAGTTTTATTTGACTTATTGATCGGCATCCTCTCTTTAAAACATTTTGATTTGATTAAACAAAAATATCCAAACAGAAATTATTGGCGACTGATCGTTAAGACTGAACTATAATTTTCCTCATGTGCAACAAATTTTATTTACACTTGTTGCATTATAAACTAAAAATTAAGCACATTTAAAGTCCTTCACCCTTTGAAGAGAAATTTGCCATCTAAAAGGCATAATTTTGGGGCAGTTTCAAATTTTGTTCGTCTAGTTTGAGAATTTTAAAATAAAAATGTATTTCATTGAACCGTTTCCCACTTAAAGTTAACACCGAGTATCTCAACTTTTGACAGCCCATCTAAAGGAATCTTAAAATTTTTAAATACATTTTAAATGCCGCAAAATGGCGTTCGTGCCTTCACTTTGTTGCCATCACTCTGATGCTGCTGCTTTTGCTTCTGCTTCTGCTGTTTGTCATTCGCCGTTAAAATCAATTTACGACAAAATAAACACACGCACTGTCCTGGAATTCCCCCAGAATTTCCCCTCTGGATCCCGATCCCATCTGCACGGTGTTTGCATTGCTGCGTTGTTTGTTTGTTTCCTGCTGGCGCTGTCACAGGCACCGGGATCCCGGATCCAGGATCCCAGGTTCCAGGACCTCTGGCCGAAATGAGGAGTCAGTGGCAACAACGTCTGTCGCTGTCACCTTTAATGTAGAAATATTTTTTGCTCATGCTCTCGTGCATTGACAGACAATGAAGAGGGTTTTTAGGGGGAAAGGGGCGTTGAAAAAGCTTATCGAAAATTGGCTTAAGGATGTGTATGTCCTGTGCTCCCGCCAATTTAATGGGCTGACCCAGGGCGGGGTTCCGGCGTTTTAACGTCCCCGGCAACTTTAAGTCCACCCAGAGCATAGTTTATGGCCAAACTTTATGAGGGGTGAAGCTCATTAAGTGCGAATATCGGGCATTAACATCTCTATATAGAGTTGCAGCCCGGTGGCCCGGTGGGCGCTCATTAAAATCTGAAACTCCGAAACTCGGCACGGATTTCGTGCTATCAAAGGGCTGCCAGTTACAAATTACACAGCTTGCTAAAATATATCCTGCAGAATTTCTTGCTCCATGGATTTCTGACAAGCTTTTCTTGTTAAAGTAAAGAAAATATTAAATTAACTAGAACTAATCAGGGAATAAATAAAAATGGCATAATTTTTCTTGTTTTTATTAAATATTATTTTTTAATAAAAACTTAAACCCAATAACTAAATTGATTAAATTTATTTTAAAAAGTTCTACATTAAACGGAAATCATTTTTTAATTAAGGTGTACCTTAAGTAGCCATAGTCTGGATTCAGTTTGAAAAAAATCGATTTAAGTTGTTACGCTTTCAAAAAAAATAATCAAAATGGATGCCAAAAGTTAAATTTAAACAAATTCAATTTAAAAGGTCAACACCAAAACGCAAATCAAATCATTTAAAATTTCCGCGTGCCAAAAAAGCCATCAATAATAAATGCAGCCTTCTTTTGCGATTAAACCAATTTGAGCACTTCTGCGCTGGCGAATAAAAATTAAACTTTAATGGAAATGTAACCAGACGCTCAACTTGCACAGACAGACAGCTCAAGTCGTAACATAATTTTCGAGGGAATATTTTTGAGCTTTTCGCTGGCGCAGTAATTAAAAATTCAACCGGCAAAAATCAACAGGAGAAATCTGTTAACTGTTATCCCGTAACCTGTTACCAATCAGGATTTCTTGATGAGCAGGTGTGCTGCCCGGGAAGTTTTCCGCTTGCCTTTCAAGCCCCTCGGAAGCTGTCGGAAAACAACAATGAATGCGGCGGGGAGTTGGCTTAGCCTCAAGGGTGGAAGGGTGGTGGTGGGTGGAGAAGTGGGCGGCTTTTCTGGCAGCAGCTGTTGCCCAGCAACCGCCCCACTCCACCCAGGACATTATTGCTCCCGCGAGGCCGCAAGCAACAAAAAAAAAAAAATACATAGTTTCGTGACGCCCCCCAAAAATACTCGAAACGGGGGTTAACACAGGCTGCCAAGGGTTAAGGGCTTCCCCTGGATGACAACGCTTGTCGATGATGACTATGGAACGATGATGATTAGAACGAACGGCCTCCGAGGATTCCGCACGCAGTTGGGTCCTGTGGCCATTGCCTTAATTACGTGGAGATAAGAAACGCAAATATAAATATAGCAACGCCTCACAGTTGGCCCAGGTAAAGTGAAACTTCTTTGAAAAGGAATACCAAATTAATTAAAAAGTGAAATATTGAAAGACAATTTTAGACAGTTATATATTGTACAACGTATTTAATTGGGTTTTATAAGTTACTTGACTAAGCTATACAAACTTTAAAGCTCTAAGTTAATAGTTCCAAGGTGGCAAAAAAAAGTGAACTCAATGCTCTCAAAATTCTGTGGAATTCTCCTTATAACTGCTTGTAATGCAAAATGAGGGAGCATTGCAAACATATATTTTGAATATATTCAAAGGGAATCAATAATATTACTTTAGAAATATGAGAAATAAGCAAAGTTGTTTTAAATTTGAAAGAAAGCCCATTGAAACTTTTCGCCCCATTTAATTTTGCTGTAGTGTCCCCTATAGTTCACCCATCACTGTACTTCCCAAAAGCGAGACACAATCGGCGGAGAGAGTGAAGGGGGTGGGTGCGTTGGGTCTTTGGGGAGAAATGGGTGAATGAATGGAATGGGTGGCACAACTCAAAGTGGCAGTTGGCCTTGCGAGGCGGACGCAACAGCTGCGCTCACTAAACGCTCCGGCATAAACATAAAAAGTCTATGAAACTGTCATAAAGCAGGCAATAGAATCCAACGACCGGCGTGGGGTCTCGTCTCTCCCAACTTGCCACGCCCCCCAAAAAACACAACCGCCTCCCGGGTGGCCTTGTCAGTGGCTAAAACTCATTTGTAAGGCGTTGCTCATAAAAAGCAGGAGGCCAACAAAAAATCAGTCTCAAGAAATTAGACATTGTTCGCGATCCACAGAAAGAAAATATGTTCGAAAAAATGCTTGTAGTAGTATTGTTTAAACTAATATTAAACCCACAATTTATAATTAAACTTTTAACTAAATTGTTTAAAATTTTTATTTCTGACTGTCGAAATCTAAAATTAGCCATTTCGAGCCCAGTTGACTTCTTGACACCCACATATTGCACATATTTTTTCTCTGAGTTATCCAGAATTTTGGCCATTAGCCAGCCAACTGTGGACGAACTTCTTCAACTGTCATTTGGGGCTGCGCCTAGAAGTGAGCTTTAAAATTTGCTGAACAAAGAGGAGAGATTTGGGGATCGGGGTGAGGTTTCTGTGGGCAACTGGAGAGTGTGTACCAAAGTATTTTTCTGGTCTGCCAAAGTCAAAAATTATCTAACAACATGGGAAGTGGGGGGAGTTGACTTAGGGAAGCTTAGCCATTTCATTTTTGGCCCTGTTGTGCGGGTGAATATGTGTGTTAGGAAAAGATTATGCGCTTATAATGGGTCCGCAAGTTTTTGGACCCCGGCAAATCTCTACGAAATTGGCTTTTGAGCGCACATAAAATGTGAAGAGCGGGGTGTGTGCGGAGAGTGTATTACACTGTGCAGCCAAATAGCAGAACCAAAAGCCCAGATAGCCGGATTGTTCAAACAATATACACACAACACACCACTGTAAACAAAGGGCCCATAAATTAAAGCAGAAACGAAGCGAGATATACTCGTGGATATAGCTCCCGCCTATATGAGCCAGGCATGTGTGTTCTGCGTTCTAGTCCCCCAACCCCCTCAAAAAAACGGGGGCACACACTCCCGCTTGTGTCGTAAAACGCAGCATAATGAAACATTATAGAAATCATAAAAATCAACATCATATTTATGCATACAAAGCGGGCAACAAAACATCGGACTGTCAGACAGACAAAAGCCAAAAATAGCTGCAGCAAAAAGCAAAATATGCAAAATAAAATGTGAGCAAAGAAAGTTAAAAGGAAGGCGAGCAAAATAAAAGAGAAATGGGAAAGCGCATAAAACAAGAGAACTTGAATGAGGAGTGAAGGAGATTGACACAAAAACCACGAATTTTGAATGCACTTGGAACTGAGAATCTTAAAGAGATGAATAAATAGATTTATCTTCCAACATAGTAAAAGAAAACTCTAATAAACTAAAACTTATAGGTTATAAAAACCTCCTTGAAAGGGTACCTTGAAGTAGGCAGTATTTAAATTTAAAATGAGCTCAGGATTTTAAGGATGTGTTCAGGATTTAAAAAGCCGCAGGTTTGAATATTCAAAAATTATTCATCATATATTTTTCAATCAAAAATCTCAAAAGGTGAATCAAAATGCAAGCTTTTCAAGAAATACCATTTTCTTTACTACGTGCTGCTTACTACTAATAGTAGCAATCTTAACCCTACAGCCGGCTGTAGCCGACACACCCACTTAAGTAGACTACAAAAATTATGCAAAGTAATGCAAAGTGTCCCAACATACGCACAAAAGATGTGTTTGAGCAGCATGTTCCCCACACTCTTTCTCCAGGGTCGTAAATAAGCTGGCGTGGAAGAATATTAACAGGAGTTCAAGGCTATGAGAAATGGAGAAAGGGAAAGAAAAGCGGAGAAACAACGCGAGAGACTCATAAATTTTCTACTGCAATTTTCGCCTAGGCCTGCCACACAATTTATAAGTGAAGCTGGGAGTATTTGCTTCTTCGGTTTGGGGTTCAATATAAGAAACCCCAAGTGTCACCTATCGCTGACCAAAAACCTCTGTCATATTAACATTTATTTTTCACACTCATTTTGACTCTGGCGACAACACAGCAGAATATTTTTACTGCCGTGGCTGCTGGTGCTGTTATTGGATTGCTCCTGCTGCCAGGCAAATAAAAACTGACAGTACTCAAACCAAAATAATATAACGAACAGCAATAGGTGGCTAAATTAGGGGCAAAAAAAATTATAGCAAAAACATTAAAGACAAAAAGAAAAAACGCAGCCTTTGCCAAAGGCTTCAGAGTGTCGACGTACATTATAAAACTAAAAACAATTAACAATTTTATACACTTATGAAAATCCCTTTTTTATTTCTGCTTACTCGACTTAATACCATCAAAAAGTGAAACAAAATGTTATAAAGATCTATTTCCCTATTGCAATTACACATAAATGACTAGGTTTAGAAACAAAAAGATTGTTTGAGTTACCACTGTTGGTATACCCGAGTATGTACTTTTTTTAAAATTGTTTATAAATTATTCCAATATTAGCTTATGTTTTTAAAAGTTTAAATTAATAACATGATATTGCTAACATGATCATATTTGTGTAAACTATCAAGGTTATCAATTGTCCCGCAATCAATTTTATTTTCAAAGATCAAACTTTGTTATTCTGTCTTATTTTGCTGAAAGCTAAAAAGCTCCTTGTAGAGCCAAGTTTTGATAGCTCTGTTAGGAAAACAGTGCGCTTCTTTCAGTTGACTTTTTGCCATAAACAAAATGGGTAAAAACATATATCTCAAGCCGCAAGCACAGCTGCAGTTTCAGTTTCAAGAGCCCCAAAAAAAAAATAAGTCATATTGCTAAAAAATAAAGGATCAATAAAAATTTCAAAGATCAAACTATTCGTCTTATTTGCAAAAAAGCGCCTAAGCCAAGTTGATAGCCAAAACAGCCCCTTCAGTTGACTTTTGCCAAAACAAAATGGGTAAAAACATATCTCAAGCCAAGCACAGCTAGTTTCAGTTTCAAGAGCCCCAAAAAAAAATGCAGCCTGTCAGATTCCCCATGCAGTTTGACTGGTTTGACTTTTGCTTAACGCTCCAAAGTGGAGTGGAGGAGCATCCTCAACCGAGTTATGATTTATGCACATTGCTCTGTGAAATCTATTGAGAAATCAGTGACAGTGGAGAAATATGCGAAGCTGGACAGCAGATGGCAGCTGCTTGTGGGGATTCTGGATTCGAGATTCTGAATTCTGGACACGATGATGCATGGCTATATGGCTATATCTATAGAGTTCCCTCTCGTTCGCACTTAATACTGTCAATGTGAAGAGTCATTGCGGCTTTTAAGCGTGTCCCCGTCTCTTTCTCTCTGTGTTTTTTCTGCTTATGTGCCATGAATAAACATCGAAGCCACAAGAAATGCAAACAAACAAATAACCAGAGATCGTCCCCAGAAAAAAACAAAAAGGAGAACAAAACAAATGCAATCTCACTTAGCCACTCAACGGCCTTATGCCCACGCAGTGCAATGGGAATATTTTCCATAGACACTCGCCTTTGACATTCTCAACACACAATTCAGGGCACATTTGTCATGTAATTGACATTGATTCGGATTTCTGATGCGCCGGCATTCGGAAAAATGTGCAAATTCCCAGGGATTAATGCCTGCTTGGACTTCAGAACAAAATGCAATGAGGGTACCCATTCAAATCCTTTATGGACGTTATTTTGATAATATTTCAATTTTAAAGTTGAAGTAAAATCATATTTAATTTAAATCAAACATGTTCAACTTTTTATTCCAACAGATTCCAATCAGTAAGAATCCGAGTTTTAAAATAAAATTACAAATAAAGAGAGTTTCTACAACTTATAAAATGTTTGCCCAACATATTTTCAAATGCTTCTTACTTCTTAATAAACATTTTCCAAATTCATAAATCTTATTATCAAATACGTGTCAAAAGCACCTTCCCCTTCACATTTACTCTTTAAAGTTTAATGTTATTATTTTCCTGTTATGTTTGGAAAGGGCCCTAGAAACCCTTATCAACTGAAGGCCATACGGCAGCCAACTTTAATTTTAAGAAACTGTCTGAGAAACGACAGAAATATCAGCCATAAATTTGACCTTCGGTAGGAGACTTTTTACGTTGCCCTTATCAACACCTGGTGACAATGACACTAAAACCTTTGCCAAGGATAATGTGTGCGAGCGTGAGCCCTGCTGTTGCGAGATCACAGGTAGTACAAAAACTGTTAGTGGTACAGTGCTAAAAATAATTTAAACGAGAAGGAAAGCTAAGTTAATATACTTTTGCAGATAGAAAACACAGTAGTCCATGCGGTTTCGAGACTGCACGAATTTATTTTTAGTTATATATGTAGGTGTATACATAAATTTGTACGGTCTTGAAACCGCGTAAATAAATATGTTTAATGTTTTTTTTCAATTATAAAATAAAATATTTTTAGTTTTTCGTTGTAATTTAACAACATTTGAACTGAGCATTACGTCAATCTAAAGATAATCTTATGAAACAAATACCTAAAGTTTGTATGGCTAAACTTTTAGGGAATTTAAATTCTACAATATTGTTTCGCTCAGTGTACAATACCAACTGTCTC
This sequence comes from Drosophila oshimai, assembly GCA_018150695.1. Lineage (NCBI taxonomy): Eukaryota > Metazoa > Arthropoda > Insecta > Diptera > Drosophilidae > Drosophila > Drosophila oshimai. The sequence goes on along the minus strand of JAECWM010000294.1, from coordinate 102,648 downwards.
TCTCTTTTGTGCACTTGTGTGTGTGTAGGTGTCCGCCTGGCTGCCTTGACCTGTCATATCGCTGTCATTTGCACACATTTACCGTTAACGTTAAAGAGCGAACGCTCACACGTTCATACATGTGCAAAGTGCGATTCAGAGGGAACAGCAACATCGAATGGCAGAGGGGGGCTGGGGCTGGGTTGAGAAAAGGAGACGGAGGAACTGTAGCTATGGCGACTACAGAAATCATATGCGGTAAATAGTTTAGCTGGGAAGGCCACACCCTTCACTCCACACCCTCCACCCTCTTACGCGTTTTGGGCTGTCACAAGATTGCATTAAATTAAAGGCCTGATTTAGATAGTTTTTTAAAAAAGCAGTATTTTATTTTATATTTTTTTCCTATAATTTTTAGTTCAATAGTTCAAATGGTCATATCGATGTTGAAAAGTCCAAGTTCCTGACGTTTTCCCGTGCGAACGGGCCAATCCGTGTTCTGTCGCTTGCACAGCAGATAAAATCAACACAAATACTCAGACAGAAGGATGCCAGCATCAAATTGGCAATAAAGGGTGGAGGAGTAGGAGGTGGAGGACGAGGGACTAGGACATGACAACGCTGTCTCGTTAAAGACGCGACAAAAAGGCGGTTCTCAGGCATTTATAGATATTTTGCACCAGCGTAGCGCCAGCATTGAACATATAAAAAAAAGCTATAAAACGGCATGACAACTTTGAGATACTTAGTTTTTTCAGTTCGAAGTTTACGGGCTCTAAAAAAATGTAAAGTATCATATACTTTTAGTACTATCTAGTACTATAGCTACTATAAAAAATAGTTTTGACTTGGAAGAGTTTCTTTACTGGCACAATTACATTGTAAGGCTTTGCCAAAAAAATTCAAAAATCTCTATTTTTTTCAAACTAGTTACAAGTATATTTTTTTTGTCAAGTAATTAATTTTCTAACAAATATTTTAAACAGCAACACTAAAAATTACTTAGGCCCCAAATCATTTTTTTGATGTAGGGTAAGACATGGACGCATCTGGGTTGTGGGTCCAATAAGCTTGATGGATACAGATATATGTCCCCCACCCAACTCGAAACACCCCCTTCCCTCTTTTGACCATATACCCAGTCACATTTAGCATGAATGTTGCCTTCTGCATAACAAATGTTAGCAACATGTTTCAATAATGAGGCCATCCCACTGTACAGTAATCTCCCCCCCCTTGGCAGCCACTGATGAGCTTCCATGTTGCACGATTGAGACATACGTTGCACCCAACCTCTCTTCACCCCCTTTTTGCCACACCCCTGCTCCGAATTTGCACCCCACGGGCATCCCTTTTGGAATGCTTGCACAGCGTTTGAGTTTTGGAGCCGAATTGGGCACCAAATTAATCGTTTCCACTGTGCGGTTAGAATGTCGCCTCACCCGTTGTCCACCTCCCTCTTAATCCCACCCCCTGCGCTCCTTTTAGACCCCCCTCGGAGAGAAAGAGACAGAGAGGGAGAGAGAGAGCGTCGAGTGTATGCGCCTCATTTGTTATGGCCATTTGCATAAATAAGTCACTGGCACTACCAGTTTTGGATGGTCAGGGCCAAAAGGGGGCTTCAGGGGGTTTCAGGGGTAAGTCCGTCAGTTGACGGAGATTGTGTGAATAACTTGATGAACGCTTCGCCGGAGGAGTGGGTTCTGTTGTCCGCTGATTTGTTGGGCTGTTTGCAATTATTTATCCTTCTTTCTATTTGGGACTTGTTAAAAAGTTGACAAATTTGGAAAGTTATAGTGCTCTTGAGGGATTAAGATATTACTTAAGTGGCTCGGGAAATAAAAAGTGTCGAGCCGCAGATAAGAATAAAAATGTTGTAAAGAAAACTTTTGTTTTGGCTGAAAAATAACACAAAAACAGTAACATATTCGGAATTTATATAGTTATTTGCTACTTTATAAACCACACATTTTCTTGTTAAAAATTCCTAAATATTTGGTCATTTAGTCATTTTCTTACTGTTTTAAATTAAGGATACAAATTTTAAAACATTTAGAACACTACAGCTTTGAACTTCACTGCTAGTTAATAAGGTCTCGTCTTTAAACTTGCTCCCTTAAAAGGTTGTTTAGCATGAAAATCATGTCATGGATTTTTGAATTATTTTTCATCATAAAACCGCTTTGTTTACTTTTCTTGTAGTTCTAGAAACTTAAACAAAAACCTTGAAACTAATAATGAAACTATTTTTCCCCAACATATTTATTTTTTGTGGAAGACAAAAATCAAGTAAAAGTCCAAACAAAAACAAGAAAGCAAAAATGTCCCTCTCCCTTACTGTCTTTCTGTCTCTTTCACTTGGGGCGCCAATCACTTTCTCCTTGGCTTTCTTCCCCTTTCTCCCTCTCCTCAGCTTCAGGGATGCGTGACAATATGCCGTTTAATTATACGTCACGACCCTGCTCCTTTCTCCCCTCGCCCTTTGTTTCTGTTGCTGTTGTGATATCGCACACACATTTTAAAAGTCAATTATCCGCACATAACGCACATCGTTGAAGGGGGTGGTGGAAAAGGGGCCGGAGGGGCGTGGTAGCCCATCGTCCTTGCCACGCGTCAATTTTGGCGCGTTTACATTTTTTGCCTTCATCGGCTCCCCTTTCCTTCAGCTTCCTCTTATTTTTGCAGTTAAAAGAAATATGTTAACTCAAATATATTGTCCATTTATGTGGTCCGCCATAAACTTATAAATATATCTTTTTAAAACTAAAAGTATAGTCTTTTTATTGGTTTAACATTACAAAATATAAATTGAAATTGTAAAAGCTATAAACGAAAAGTCTCATAAATCTAAAAAATAAAGTCACCTTAAGTGTTTTTTTTTTTTTAATAAGAAAGTCCGATAGAAATGGAATGACATTTTATAATAAAATACAAATACAACTTCCGAAGGACAACGTTTATTTTTGTACAATATACTTAAACACACATTTTAAAAGGGTTTTGAAATCTCTAGTGAAATGTATAGTTCTATATTTGTAATTTTGAACTACCCAAGAAAGTTGTCCGTAATAATTTAGAATTCTTCTAGTCAAGAGACGGTTTTTGTTTCAAGTGCACCAACTTTCTCATTGAGAGAAAGCGGGGAAAAAAAGTTTATTACTTTCATGAGACGACTCCTTGGCATGCGAAACTGTGGGAAGAAAGAAGAGGAGCGAAGGCGGCGAAGGATGTCCTGGCAAATTGAATTACATGAGACATGAGACGGGTAACGAAGAAAACGAGCCATAAGACTTCGATACTAAGCCGATAATAACATAATCAGCCCACGCCCCTCTCTCATCTGCCGCCGCCGCCCATGACCAACTATAAAGTGAGCTTTAGTTACCGTTAACAAGCCAAGTGGCTTGCCTCAGGTTTTCCCCCCAATTTCCTCAGCTCCATCTCTTTCTTGCGCTCCATCTCGCTCGATTGATAGTGGGGAAAAGTTTGTGAGTTGAGCTGGCCAGCCGAGTTTTCCGCCTTCCGTTGTCTGTTGTCCGTGGCCGTCCGAAAAGGGACACTATACTTCAAAACTTAAGGAAACTTTAAGCATAATCAGAATGTTAAGATAGGCTTGATAATTATGTGGTTTTTTTATGGTTAAAAAATTATTTTATTAACTAAACCAAAGGCTTATTTGAGGAACACAATGTCGCCCTGGCCTGCCATAAATTCTTTTATTGATTTGAACGATTACCAAAGACATGTAGGTCAGTGTAATTGTTCAATACTTTGCGTGAAGTGGTACGTGTATGTGGGTGGACCATCTTGTTGTGCTCACTGGGGCAAAAGGAGGCATTGCCATGTAATTGGAAACAATTTGCATAACAATTCAGCGACTGTTTTGCATAAGTCCTGCGACGATGCAACATAATAACCGAAAGAGAAAGAACAAAATGGATGGGGATGCTGAAGAAAAAGGGGAAGTACAGCACTTACGTACACATTAGAAATTCCTTATTTTCGAGGCAGCAAGGACATCGTCGGCAGAGAGCAGCGAGAGGCCTTCTGGCAGAGGCAATTATGTGCTTCGCTTGAGCCGCACTCCACACATACACCACTCCTTTCCCACCCAGCTCCACCCCTCTTCCACCCACTTTCCTCGCATCTTCCACCCTCTCTTAAGCATCCTTTCAAGACAAGCTGGCTCGTAAAAGTCGCTGCCGGAAATGCAAAGGCGAAAGCTGCAGGAAAAATAAGGGGAAAACGAAAAGAAATCTCAGCCTAAGCTACAAAATGCAACCATTTCTTCTATCCATTAATTTTTTCTACTTTCCTATATTTTCTTTTTCACCACACACTCATTCCTCCTAGTGAGTTACTAAAATTGAACATTTTTTGAATTTAATTTTTTTAACCCTACAAAAATTTGCATCTCTTCGCATGGCTCTTGAAGAAGTTCATAAGACCCACTTTAATATTGTCAAGTGCTTGATTTTTGCCACACCTCCGCTTCAGCGAATGCCCCCTTTCTCGTTGGCGGAAAATCTCATCATAAGAAATTAAAAACTTAAACACAAAAGCCAAGCCTAGGCAGCTGCTGAAAAGCAGTTTTCCGTGAGGAATTTTCCACACACATGTTTACTTACTATATAATATTGTGTAGAAAAGGAAAAATAACGCCAGATGAAATTTCTCTAAAATTTCTCAAATTTGGAGACTGAAAATATACAGTTTTGGAATTTTTTAATGGTTTGTAATTAAAGGTAAATTTTAAATGTTTTGTAAAAATATATTTATATTTTTTTCACATGTTTAATACTGACCATTAAAAAAGACCACCTGCAGTGTATTATTTGGACGTTTAATTTAAGAATTAATTTTTATAAAAATATTTTATCAATGTAGTGATTATACAATTTAATAATTAATAATAATTAATTTTCATTAAAATATTTTAACAATTATTAAAAGAAAAAAAGAACTGAACTGTTTTAAATATATATTTATTTTTTTTACCAAGTGGATTTAGTTTAAATAACTATTTTATACCAAAATCCAAAGTAAAACTGCTTGATGATAGCTCTTAGACTTATTTTCAAATGAAAGAATATTCAATTGAGGTATACATATAAAACCGAATTAATCTTTTAGTATTATAATTCAATCCAATTATAATGCCCTCAACATGTGGAAACTGAAAGCGAAATTAAATTTGCTGCAAATGCAACAGTTTCGTAGCCATTATGCTTGATTGAGTTTTTCCATTTGGTCTTAGCAAGTCAATCCGCCGTTTTCCTCATCCCATCATCAAGGTAGCGCCAGCCATGTTAAATTAATAAAAATGTAATGCCCAGGACAAGACCCCAGGCACCAAAGTCCGGCCCAAGAATTGGGCTAATAAATTTACAAAAATGAGTTCGACGCTTAATTTGCCATGAGCATTTTTCATTTTATTTCGCGCTGGGAACATGGAACATGGCTTTTAAGCCCAACCAAAATGAAATCGAGGAAAAACCCAACGGCAAACATACACACAGAGTAGTGAAAACACGGAAAACAGAAGGCGAACGAAAATGAAAATGAACAACAAGCTGAAGCTGAGTGGTGGAAAATGATGGGCGAAGGGAAGCTACTTAACGAAAACAAGTGAGAAGAAATTTATTTCCCGAAATCTCAAGAGGCTGACTGCAGTATGCTCTGCTCTGAGCTGAAACTTTTGTTTAAGGGAGTATTTAGGAGGAAATCCAATTTATCTTCTATTCAGGCCTTCTTCTATCTTCTATGTTCTTAATATTTTTTTAAAGCTTTAATTTAAATATTTTTATAAACATAAAAAGTATGTAGCTCATTTATCGAAAATAAATAATCTATTTATTTGTATTAAAATCTTATCTCAAATCTTAATATTTTAAAATGAGCATACATACGTTCTAGTTATGGAGACAAATACTGTTTGAGTGAACTCTTAAATATCAGTATCAGTTTAGTTCTCAATTAATAGAATATCGATAGTCTTAAAAATAATATATGTTGCACTGTCGTTTTTCTGTACTCCATAATAACCAATATAACCAATATTATACTCTTCCTGACCACTGGAGCATTCACTCCACAATAATACGTAAATATATGCGTACCTACGTACTGACGTTTATATAAAGATAAACAAATATAGAAATAAATAAATATGTACATATAAATGTGTGTGCAGCTGCTGTAAATCAACAAAAAATTGCGCGCACTTAATTTACATAAAGTAAAAGTTTTCCCCCTGGCCTCGTACTTAATAAATCGCTTCCAGTCTTTATTCAGTTCACAATGCTTATTTTCTCTTTGATACTTTCTCTTTTAGCTTGGACTTTCGACCGAGTCGTGGAATTTACGATCTGCAAATCAAGAACACGTCTTACAATCGAGATAATGGACGCTTTGAGTGTCGAATCAAGGCGAAGGGAACGGGCGCGGATGTCCATCAGGAGTTCTACAACTTGACGGTGCTGACAGCTCCACATCCTCCAATGGTCACTCCCGGAAACCTGGCGGTGGCCACTGAGGAAAAGCCACTGGAATTGACCTGCAGCAGTATTGGAGGTTCACCGGATCCAATGATAACGTAAGGGAGTTTGAAATTAACTTATTGCGGTGTCTAGATTTTTATGTGGATTTTAAAGCAGTAAAAACCCTAGAAAAGTACATACAATAAATTGACTTTATTATAATAAACTACACTTTTTGCTTCCTTTGTTTTGTTGTTTAGCGGTTTTGCGAGCTAGAGACTTTTTGTGTTTGGATAAAATATGTTTTCGAGTTCGCATAGCCGCTAAATAAATTTTAGATATTTTTTCTGTTTTCATTGACTTTTTTAAAATATTTTTGTAGTGTACTTAAATACAATAAAATGTAAGGCTTACATATATTTTTTTAATTTTTATATTTATTTTTAAATAGCTCATAATTTTTTTTTTTTGCTTAAGTTGATGCTCAATCGATTTATTTAAATATAAATTACTTTAAACTAAGTGCTTCACTTTTCTTCTTAACCAGCATCCCTTCAACTTGTATCATTTTTCTACATTTCCCTTTTGGTTCTGTGGTAAAGTAAATCACTTAACGGGCGGTCGCCTTCATTAATAACCCTTCTGTGGCACATGGTTGCCATCCCCCTTCCCTTTTCCTACTTTTTGGCACTAAATCGTGGCTATCACTTCTATATTTTGTGCAGCTGGTATCGCGAGGGCAGCACTGTTCCACTGCAGTCGTATGCGCTGAAGGGCGGATCGAAGAACCACTATACCAACGCCACCCTGCAGATTGTTCCCCGACGGGCCGACGATGGCGCCAAGTACAAATGCGTCGTCTGGAATCGTGCCATGCCCGAGGGTCATATGCTGGAGACCAGCGTCTCCTTGAATGTCAACTGTGAGTAGTTGGGCTTTGTGTTTGGGGCTTGAACAAAACTTAATTTTTATTATTTTCAAGATATTCTGCGTTTTTTTTAATATTTGATTAGGGTTATAAAAAATGTTCTCGGTGTGTTTTTAATTTTATTGTGTAATCATACCATTTATACAACATTTTGGAAGACAATACGTAGTTGAAACGCACATCATTTTTTGTCAGTGCTTTTTTAGGTGGTGTGGTATGCCCTGATGAAGTTTAACTGGTGGGTCAGTCTGGGTCAAAAAAATACAATTTACGGCTTGAGGCTGAAGAATTTTATTAATAGCACGAACAGCCAGAGAAAGGCGAATTTGGTTATGAAGCTTGCAGAGCTATAAAGTACAGAGATATATGCCAAATGTTTATTTAATTTTTGATTTATCTATTTGTTAGGATAAGTGTTCGAAAACATTGTGATTTCTATAAAAAATATTTAAGTGCATATTTCAATTAAAGTCGAATTTTTATTAAGTTTAAATTATAGCTTGTAGGTACTTTTCATAAACTTATAATTTTATGACTAATCTTATTTAAGTTATTTCCAAAAAATGTCATCATCATTTCTTCATAAAAGGAATGAATACATTTGTAAATCATTTAGTTTTTGAACGGTTTTGAAAATGATTATGAGATATTTAGGTACATAAAAGTCAAACCAAAGGTGCTACATCATGTTATTCGCCTTTATTTCCTTTCTACTCAAATTTTAGTGGAAATGCCTCTCACTTAACATAATTTAACACTTAAGCCCGATAAATTACCAAAAAAAACCCATCGAGCTATCCTCCACTTCATTTGAAACAAATAAATTTCTTTACCTCAAGAACTTGGTGAGAGGTAAGCCGAGAATACTGCAAGGAAAACAAGACGAACTTACTTTCCAATTCTCATCCTTCACTCTGGCCATTTCTTTTGTAATTAAAGTTTGGCCACTGCTTTATAAGAACATATGTTGCCAATGCCGCACCGTGGTTGTCGCATGATCAACGTGACCGAAAAGCCGGGCAGATGACACCAGACACATAAAGTGTCTGCCACCCAAAAATACTCCCAGAACCCGGCACACACACACACAGCCACTTGATTGTTAGTTATTGGACCGCAACAACAGAAATCTGGTGCAGAATGACCGGAGCATCAACTTGTCATATTAGTTGGCAACTTTAGCCTCCCTTAGCCCCACAACACCATAACACATTTGAGGCGGATATTAAGTTTTCGGGACAACGCGGCGTATGCGCAATCTACTTGTCAACGCCCGTTGCATTTAATAAAAATCACTAGCAATGACATGTTACGGAATCTGCATAAAATTTATGCAATCAAATAACGTAACAAACTAGCAATAAAAGGCAGAAAAAAATATTCATTGGGTGGTGTTAGGTGGAGGGGAAGTGGAGCCAACGCCGAGTTTGCCACAAATATATTCATAGGAAAACATAAATTGCAGTCATTTTTATACACGCCGGATTTGTAGCCGCAAAAGCAGACAACAACAAGAACAAGTCATATATGTTTATATATATAAATGTCTCTATGTGTAGCCATCTCCCTCAGCGTCGTCAGCGTAACAAATATTTATAGTCTTTTCTGTTTGAGAAAATAAAGTAAAGAAACGGGAGTAAAGTTATCTTGTTGACTTAAAGATACTCATTAGGTTGCCTTATTTATTTTTTTCTAAAAAAACTTTAATAGAAAAGGAATAAATAAGGGCAATCTTAAGGCTTAAGACCATATTTAAAGAAAGTAGTAGAAAAAAAGTTTGTTTCCCTTTAAAAAAGTTTTGAAAATATATCTCTCTCCCTGAAAGAGGTTTATCATCAAAAATATTCAAGATATTAAAAAGAAAATGGTTTAAAGTTTTTATTTAATTTTTAAATTTGGAGTTAAATTTAACATTAGAGATTAAAATAATCCTTTGTTGAACCCCCAACAAATTACTGATATCCACAGCTCCAGGGTACAAAAAAAAGCAAACCGAACCAAAACAGACACCAAACAGAACTAGAATAAATGACAACACAGCCAAGTGGTTGTTAGGAAGAGCAGGGGGGAATCCCGAAAGTAGAACTCCTTTTATGGCTGTGGCAGGCGTGGCAAATGCAATTTTTCGGCGTGTGCCAGGACGACTGGCTGCTATTTATGAGGCTCATTTAAAATCCATTAGCAGGCAGTCAGCCCCAGAGCCCCAGTCGCCCCCCTCAAATGTTTGCCCAACATTCTGACCCACCCGGGTCCTGTGGACCGGGTCAACAGTGGGCCTCCAAGGTGCATTTACGTGGAAGGAGCCTTCGGGACGTGCATGCTTCAGCAGCAGCAGCAGCCTCATCAACAAACTTTGGCCAACGCTTTGCGAGACATTCGACGAGAACAATTGAATTTGCAGCGGAGTTTGGCTTTTCAATGGCTTCCAAAACGCCTGCAGGCGGCACACGATCCATAAAGGCCAAAATTCAAGGCAGACAGCCAATCGAATACAGTTTGACAATCATTGTTGGAGCAACGCCTGCAGGCGGATGAAAATTTGGGGGCCTTAATTGTGTATGTCCTGCATTAGCCGGCTAATTTGGTTGGCCGAAATGTTTGGGGTTGGCTGTAGTGAACACCTCTAGGGCTTAAAATCAAAAGAAAAATTACTATATGTTGGATATGTTTTTGGTAATGCTTACTTTGATCTTTAGGCTAAAAACATCAATTATTTCAACCACCCTGAATTTAAATTTCCCTTCACACAGAAAAACTGGCAATGGATAATCAGACATCACGTTCTAATTTCCCCTTATTTCCCTTTGCCCAAAAAAACATTTCTAATGCTCCACAGTTTGACAAGCACTGAGCGACAGCTGCACATGCATTGAGACAGATATGAATGCGAGGCAAAGAAGACGCTGTCTCTCGACTGTGATTGTGATTGATAAGCAATTGATATCACCAGACGAAGAAGGGAGAAAGGAGAAGGCAGAGAGTGGGAAGGGGAAATAGAAAAGAGTATGCGAAACAAGGGACGCAGCAGCAGCTGACAAATGGCAGGGCAATTTTTTAATTGAAAATGTTTGCATGGATTCTGCAAAGCACTGCCAATGCCATTCCATTCATATGTGTCGACCTCGTTCTACCCCTCTAACCATTTTGCCCTTTCTTTTCTAATGTTTCTGGATAAACAGCTGGGGACAACATAATAAGAGTTCAGAGGTTTTCCAAGAGTATGTAAACTAATCAACCATTTTGGGAATATTGTTTATTATAAAGTTACTTTGAATACATTTTCTAAACTTAAATTAACCCTTTTATGACCCTTTTACACCATAATTAGTTAAAATTTGTTTGAAGCCAAAATAAGCTTTGTCTTCGAGTTTCCCAAATGATCGTCAGCTTCGCAGTGTGACCAGCGCAGTTTAATTTCCCGAAAATAAATAACACTCCAACCCTCGTTTTTAGTGCTATCATTTTGATCACAACTGTATAAATAGCAACATATATCTCAGTTATCCGTCTCGCTTTGTTTATACCACTCTCTTCACCATCTGTATGTGTGTGTGTTGCGTGTTGTGCCTGCGTTTGATTGATTTATGCCAGGAGCAACCAACAAAATAAAAATCACATAAAAAACAAACGAAAAAAATGAGAGGCCAAATTGGAAAAAGAAAAATATATATATTTTTGGAAAAATAAACTCCCAATGCGTCATGTTGTCATCGGAGGCGACTTCTCGTCGACGGCTGAGCGTTTTATAACGTGCGAAAATCCCCAAATCAAATTAAAGAAAATGTCTCTCGCTCGCGCTTTTTTTTTCCTCCTAGATGGATTCAGAAATAGAAAAGTCAGCTTCAAAGAGTAGGCCGCTTTGTGGGTGGCTTGAGAAGGCTGCAAGGCCATTAAAGTGCGCATACGCAGCGTGGCCACGCATAGACAACACACAAGGGCCACCAACGCCTTGTCAACTTGGCCCAGTTTGCTGCACACGTGAGAGGCACGTTCCATCTTGTAGCACCCCGTTCCTCACCTGTGAAAATGCATTCTCCCACCTAAAAATCCACCCACACGATTCCCCCCTTTTTACACACAGGTGTGCTGCTGTGTCCTGCACGTGACTTTTGTTCAGTTGCATGCGCCGCACGTAATAAACCTTTGCCATGCCTCTGCCACCCAAATAAATCCGCACACTTTTCATATGAGTGGAATTGGAGGTACTATAATTCGCAGGGTACCTTGATATAAGGGGAACCCCATTACGAGCTCGACGAATTTGTTTATTGGAAAATTGCTTTTTAATAAATATAAAAACCTCATTAAGTTGATTAAAGATATTTAACATGATTCAACAACTAGTCGTAATCATGCAACAATAAAAAATAAAAAAAAATATCTATCGGTTTCGTTTATATCATTTTTTTTTATACTTCAAAAAAACATAGATAATTTGCAATATTGCCTGCCTTTTTAATTTTGTATACCTAAATCAAGTTATTCTTTTCCTATTGTCTTAGTTATGATCAAATGGTACAAACTGGTAAATCGTTTTTAGAAAAAGGGAATTTTTTGGTCTGTAAATAATTTTAAAACTTCGTTTTCCTTTATGTTTTTAAGTTCTTTTTGTTTTTTGTTTTTTTTTTCTGCGGAGTCCTTGGCCAAAAAGTCGCCGGCGACGAAGACAAACAGCACTCATGTGTCGCGGGCTGCTGAAGTGGAAAGCAAACCCGTTGAAAAGACATTTCAATTTGAATAAAAAGATGCTTTCTGCATGTGGGTGGGTGGTACTAGATGGTGCAGTGAGGTGCACTAGTGGTGCAATAGTGGCCAGGTGTGCGGAATGCAAATGCAATGCTCCGTGCCGTCGAAGTCGCCTGACAATAATGCGCATTAGCCAGAAGATTGCCCGAGCAAACAGAACCGGAACTTGGCAGTTGAAAACGCCTGCAAATTGCTTCTTTATTGCCAAATATTTGACGACATGGTAGTAGTTTTCTCAGGCTTTGCTTAAGGATTATTGCAAATTTAACAAAAAAATGAAGAAACTTCTTATACATAAAATCATAACTATGGGAATATTACAACTTGTAAATATTTTGTTGTTATAAACCAGTCGATCCAATTTACTTAAGATTTTTATAGACTCTAATAAATATATGTGAACTAAAGCGAAACACCTTCCCTCGACACCCAAAGTCACGCCACAACAACAATCCGCACATCCATCGGTAACTGTGGTGTAGTCGTAGCAAACCACATTTTGCACCACCATCGACACCTTGACACGACAGCTGAACATTCCCTGGAAACGAGAACGAGAACCACAGCGCAATCCCAATCCCAATCACAATCACATCTCGGCAAAGTCAGCACGTCTCGAGTTTCGAGTCTTGCCAATATCGTTGGAGGAGCGCAGGAGATTCGTGGCTTGTCCTTTTTGATTACGCCACTGCCGGGGCTAGAAAAATGGCCCAAACAAAAAAAACCAAGGAGGATAGAGCTAGAAAAATCAAGTAAGCGACGTCTGCTGACTTGGCTACACGAAAACCTTTTTACACCAGGACAGGAGCAGAAAGTTGGGCTAATGCTGCACACAATTGCAATTAGTGTCAGTGCCGGGCAATGTCAGCCAACTGGTTTCGGTCTGGGCCCGGTTATTGGCCCGCTCCTTGGCCATTTGCATAACCACAAAAGGAATGCGGCAGGCGACGACGAAGACAAACCGAAATTTCTGCCAAGCAATTCTTGTGCTGCCCCCGACGAGCGTTTTTCTTGTTACACTCAAGAAAAGTTAATCCAAGGACAAGGAAATTCTTTAGTGACATTTTTATTAAAGACTAGAAAAGTGTGTTTTCGTTCCATTTGAACCTACATATGTATATTATTCTCTTTTTAAATCAAGTAAAGAAGGTTTACAAGATTTGTAACATGTTACTAAAAATAATCACCATTGACTTGTATTAAAAATATTTTTAAGCTAACATTTTACTTTATTATTTTTATAGTAACTTTGAAATAATACGTTTTTTTTGTGGCTAAAATTATCAAAAGTTGAATGATTTTTAATGTGAAAATATTTATACTTATAACTTAGCCAAAAAAAACTAATTAAACACTTTTTTTTGCTCATTTCATACCGTCAGTTTATTTATTTCTCGGTGTACGTTTGAATATTTTCCCTCGAGGCGGTTTATCAAGACTCCGACTCAGTTTTCTTAAGCTGATTTCAAGTTTTTCTGACTTCTATCGGGCAAGTTTAAAATTTCTGGCTTTTAACAGCATTTTAATGAATGCAGCACATTGTTGTAGTGGACCCAGCTAGACTTCGGACTTTCGAGTGCTCCTTCCACTCCACCGAAAGAACTCTCAACTTGAGACTTTTCGAGTGGCAGACCCAAAAGGTAGCAGAAAAAAACTTTAAGCCGCTTTAAGCGCAAATTATAGAAACAAATGTTGCGTCAAAGGATTCTTCTGGTCGAGTGTTTTTCGGGTGGTGTCCTGTGCTTCAGCTTAACAGCTTTTGTGACAAAAGTAAATTAATTGCTTTGCCCAATTTCAATTAACTGCACTTTTTGGATAGTCCCAGAGTCCCACAACGGAAAGGCAACTTCATCATCAACCGCAAGTGCTCGCAAAAGGACGCGAAGCGGCCACTTGTTTTTGTTTTCGCTGTACTCACTGTACTCCAAAGCCAATTCAATTAATTTCCACCAGCCATATGACACCTACGGACCAGTGCACAAAGCGCAATCAAGTGCACAATGAAGTGACCGCCGTGCCCCCGCCTTTTCCATATTGACCCCCTTTTCGCATGGGGCCCCCAAAAAAGTGTGCTATAGTTTTTATAAGCCATCGATTGGGACTGGCCACAAAAGTGGGCCAAAAAGGTCGTGGTGGCAAAATATTCGCAGCATAATGACTACACTCTGGTGCGGGAATCGGTTGATTTATTTTAAATCCGTTTGTATACATTGATCATTTGGACGATGTGGACCTTTCGGTAAACTCTTTTTTACCAGATGGCCGAATGGCCTTTGTGGTCTTATAATTTTGTTTTGATCATTTAAATGACCTAACAGTTGTTTAAAAGCTTTGCAAAGCGTTGTGAGACATTGATTTGAAAATGTTACTCTGAGTTCAGAGATCTGTACTTGAGCTTTATTTGATTTACTTTTCAAGTTCGGATAAATATTATTAATTATTGACTTAACCTGCGCTTCTTACAAAAAACACAAGTCATGTCTTTATTTAAACGTGTTTCCTTTGGCATTTCGATTTTTTTTAGTCCAGAGAAATGAGCTGGAAATGGGGGAAAATTGGGGAAAGCGGTCGGTGGTTAGGTGTTGAGAGCACGCGCGCCGGAAGTCACGTGATGTGTTCACTGTGACACGTACGCGACAGCAGGCGAGTAAAGAAGAACGAGCAGAAGAATCTGCGGCAGCTGCAACCCAGCCTCTTTTCCCATTTCCCCCCTTCAGTTTGCCATTCGCAACTTTTCAATTTGGACAAGATGTAAAAACGGAGGGTGGAAGGTGCCAGCTGAACAAAGGCGGCAACTGCAGGTGGAGTCATAACTTCACTGGGAGAAACGTTCAACATTTGTTCCACATTGTCATCTCAAAATGCTTTTGACTCTTTAAAATAATTTCGAATGTTTAAACATTAAAGTGACATTAATATAAAAATTTTCTTTAAAGAAAAAAATGTAACAATTGTATTTCCTTTTACATATATAACATAAATATGGGAAAATTTATTTAAAACAAGAAAGAACGCTATAGTCGGGGTTTCCGACTATAAGATTTGCGATACTCATTTTCCCTTTTAAAAAAACAAAACGAAAAAAACGATAGAGTCGCCACCTATGAGGCTAAAAACAAAACGAAAAAAAACGATAGAGTCGCCACCTATGGGGCTACATTAACTACATATGTATAAGGCATAGCAAAATGTTCTATAACTTCTTTATTATTTATTAGAGCACAAAATGGTTCGGAGTGTAGTAAGACAGTGCACATATCATTATATTTCTTTTAAACCGTAACGATTGCATAAAAAAAGGCGCCACAGATTTTCGCGGTTTGTGGGCGGTAAAGGGGCGTGGTCAAGTTTTGAAACAAACTTGATCTGCGCTTGTTTCTAGAAGTCTGTGTGCAAAATTTGGTGGCTCTAGCTCTTATAGTTCCCGAGATCTCGATGTTTGTACGGACAGACGGACAGACGGACAGACGGACAGACAGACATTTGATCGTTTACAGTATTTGCTTACTCTTCGAGTATCGCAAATAATGACTAAACGAACTTTGTACAGGCAATAAAATGACGCAAAATATAAACGGCAGAACAAAATATTACTTCATTTGGCTGACACTAGCAATATTATTCAATCTGATGAAGTTCCATGATGGTTAAAAATAGAATTGAAAAGTAATTTTTGTACTGTTCCATGTGGGCGAGTCATATCCAGAGAAAGCTTAAAGCCAAACTGCAAACTCGACTCATTAAAATAACTCCGAGCAGGTGTGTGTGATACATCCTGGAACAGCAAACGAGAAACCCTGCAAACCGGGCTACAACAAAAAAAAAAACCGAACTCGGCCCAGTTCCGGGTTAAATAATTAAATTTCGTTGAAAAAATGGCCAGCGGGCATAAGTTACGCCACGGCCAACGCGGCGTATGCGCAACGTTTCATTTTTATTTAACGCTGCCTAGCCGGAAGCCAGGATCTCGTCGAGTCGGCTTGGGTTCTGGTTGTGGATTGGGGATGGGTTGGGTTGGGTTTACTACGATGGGTTTGTGTTATGTTTGGATGGTCGGTGGTGCAGGTGCAGTAGGTGCATTTTGCAGCAGGTGCAGGAGGAGCATATTTCATGGCACTAATGTAGCCGGTCATAAAAACACAATGTGCAAGGCAAAGGAGTGGCAAAATATGGAGGGGGAATTCTAGGCGTAGCGGTAGGCGTGCCAGCATACATGTGAACACGGTCCAACCCCGGCAACTCATTTAAAAAATTGTGCGAAAAAATATGGTACAAGGCATGGGTTGACTTTATAAGCCATAAAGTTGGAATACTCTTTTAAAAAATTTTCAAAAATACAGTTTATAAATAAGTTCATTGTAAAGTAGGAAAAATACATAAAAATCAAAATAAATAAAACACTTATTTTTGTTTAAATTGATTTTGTATTAACATTGTATTGCATTGTATTATCTGATATTAAAAGAAATTTCTACTGTTCTTTAATGTATGTCTTTTTTTACAACTCATCTCTCCCGTACTAAGTTTTTACTCATTTCGTTAAAGACCCACAAAGAAATCTTGGTATTTGATATTTAACTCAACAAATACCATCCCCAAATCATTATTCCCGGCTCAAGAAATAGAATTAATTTTTTCTCCTTTCTTACACATTTTTCCCGTTATTAAACTATGCAAAAAAATAAAGCATGGCAAATGTGAGGACAACGAGAGCTCTGGTCTAGGACTTCGACTTCGGGGGGCGGGAGAGATGGGCGTGGCAGCAACACCCCGACATCAGCGTGAAACTACATGGCTGGCTGGGCATGAAAATGCCCCCAGGGTGGTGAGGGTCCTTTTTTAATAGGGGGTGGATGGTTGGGGTTGGGGTCGTGGAAACAGCATGTGTTGAAATGCAAACTTGATTTTTTCTTCCTCCATCCTCCTCCACAGTGGCTCCTGTTTTTCTCCCCCCTCTCGGCCGTCCGCTGACATGCTCTGCTCATTAAATTTTATTTTATAATTACACACACCAGCAAACACACACAACCACTCGCATACGCACTCGCACACCAGCACACACACATTGGCCCTCATTTAGGAGTTAGGCTTTAATGTTTTCGGGCGACGCGTAATTGGGTCCCGGATAACGCACCATTTTCCTCGCATTTTTCTTTGCAGGGTATTGAAAGGAAAGAACGCTTGTTTTTTGTTTATAAATTTATGAAGTGTATGTAGTCATTATTTTTTAAATTTGTGTACAGCGTGAAAAAATTTCATTTAATATTTTTTCAATCAAATTATTTCGATTGATCACAGTTTAGAAATATTTATTTCAACTTGTGTAGGTTGCCAGGGAAATATTTTCGTGTTCCTCAAAAAATCTGAAGAATTTTCAGCTTCAGCTTATTTTCCTTATGACGCTATCAACTGAATTTAATAAAGCACATCTGCTATATTTTTCAAATTTTAAATATAACTTTTGAAAACCATAAACCTTGATCATCAAAACTTTAATCTCTTTTTCTTTATCTAATAAGCACATATACTTACTTTATGTTTTTTTTTAACAACTCCTCATAACTTTGTTAATTCACATTTAATATTATTTAGGACGCCAGAGAAATATTTTTTTGTGTTCCGTTTTTTTTTAATTTCCTAAAAATCTCTTCAGAATATCTCCTAATTTCAATTACTAATAAAACCACAAATACTGGCCTCTGCATTACAAATTTTAACTAAATAAATGTAAGGTACCTTTTGGTCTGTAATTTATTGTAAAATAGGCCTTTATTTTTTTTCTGTCCATTGGGTTAGTCCTTGGAGCTTAGACCATGACGCAGGCACATTTACTTCGCTTCACGAGTTAGAGCCAACAAAAACAATTGGGGAAAATGCTGGCCCGACAACAAAAACAATGGGGTATCAACTATAATCGCAGGAAAACGGTGAGAGGGGTGGAAGAGGTCGGAGGTCAGACTCCGTTCAGTTGGGCAGACGGTGATTAAACTAAAGTGTTCGAAAGTTAATTGGCGCAACAACAACAGCAACAATTATACTTAGCCACTATTACGCCTCACGCTTGACTGAACGCGCTTTTCATGGGCTGGTGGGTGGTAGGTGGTGGGTGGTAGATGGGCGGGAAAGTAGGGAAATAGAAGCTAGAACCACCGATTCGATACGGAATGAAACTAACGGCACTTAAACCAAATGACCAGAGCGCACAATGGTGAGTTAAATGACTAAAAGTCAGTGAAATGTTCAAGCATCGAGAAGTAACGGGGGAGGTGAAAGGTTTCGACATTTGGAAATGGGAAAAGTTGTCAGATAAATGACAGATAAAGACAACTGGAAGTAGGAATCGAATAAAGTGTAGTGGTCTTGTTATCGTCGACGTTTCAATTATGAGTTTCAATTGTTCTGGACTTATTGTTTTGTTATAACGAAATATTTGTAATTAATGACTTTTTCATTAGCAACATAAATCTTGTATTATGCGATCACTAATTAATCGAACTAAATGTTGATGACATAAAATAAAACAAAATTATGAAACAAAGTTTGAGTTTAACATAACATAGAAGTGTATCATTAATTTTAAAAAAATAACTGAAAAAGTTGTTTCTGTACAAGACTCAAATATTTTCTACCAAAAATCTACGATCAACTACAAATACCTTTGGAAAGAATAATAACTCTTTTTTGTAAACACTTTCTTATCTTTTACATTATTTATATTAAAAGATTAAACTGTTATTATAATTTTAATAACAAAATAGTATTATGGTCCCCCAAAATGCCAGGCTCTTAAAGTTATTTCTTCTTAGATAGCAAAACAAAACACCCAAACCTTAGCCACTGTAAAACGCCCACATAAGTACTTGTGGCCATTTCTAGGGCCATTCCCCTATTATACATACTAGTAAACTTATATTGCTTTTTTGTTCCACAAAATGGCATTATTTAAAAATGTCGATGGGTCACGCTGAACTCGTCAACGTCCTTCAATGGCTTAGCTGCCTGGAACAATTTTGCTGTAGTCGTGTAATTGAAAACGGTTATTGACAAGTTAATGGCCCAAACAACCAGCCAACTTGGGAGGGAATCTAAACTAGCTGCTGTAATTGCCTATTTGTAGGCTAACCCAAACGAACCAAAAAATAGAAGAACTCACAACTACATCGAAATAGTGAATAAATTATAATAGTGGCCAACAATTAAACATTTATTTGCTGTTTTTATTGGACAGCACAAAACTGATTTTGGGCTAATGTTAACTTGTTTTACACACATTTTATACTTAAGGGGGACTTTCTATGTTATACCTCATTTCCGAGATTTTTTTTTTAATAAAGTACCTACTAGAAAGCTGCATGGATTCGGGAAGCAGTTTTTGTAATGTATTCATTCATCATTGAAATTTAGATCGATTTTTTGATTGAAGTTATTTTAATTCACCTATTTTTTTAGTTAATGGTAACTTTTTTTCTTTTTCTCTAATTTATTTCCTATATTTGTTTGTTTTTTTTAGACTATCCACGAGTTGAGGTCGGACCTCAGAATCCTCTGCGAGTAGAACGCGATCATGTCGCGAAACTGGAGTGTCGAGTGGATGCCAAACCGATGGTCAGCAATGTTCGTTGGTCCAGAAATGGACAATATGTGAGTGCCACGCCCACTCACACTATCTATAGAGTGAATCGTCATCATGCTGGCAAATACACCTGCAGTGCCGATAATGGCTTGGGCAAAACTGGTGAGAAGGATATAGTCCTGGATGTTCTATATCCCCCGATTGTAGTCATAGAATCCAAAACCCATGAGGCAGAAGAGGGTGAAACTGTTTTGATTCGTTGCAATGTCACTGCAAATCCCTCACCCATAAATATCGAATGGCTGAAGGAAGGAGCACCTGATTTCCGATACACTGGAGAGCTCCTTACTCTGGGATCCGTGAGAGCTGAACATGCTGGAAACTATATTTGCAGATCGGTGAATATAATGCAACCGTTTAGCTCGAAAAGAATAGAGGGAGTGGGGAATTCCACAGTGGCTCTTCTTGTTCGACATCGTCCGGGACAGGCGTATATAACTCCGAACAAACCCGTCGTTCATGTGGGCAATGGTGTGACCTTAACCTGTTCAGCAAACCCACCAGGATGGCCTGTTCCCCAGTACAGATGGTTCCGGGATATGGATGGTGATATAGGAAACACACAGAAAATCCTAGCTCAAGGTCCCCAGTACTCCATACCCAAAGCTCACTTGGGAAGCGAAGGAAAATACCATTGTCATGCGGTAAATGAGTTGGGAATTGGTAAAATAGCCACCATCATTTTGGAGGTACATCAACCCCCGCAGTTTCTGGCCAAATTACAACAGCACATGACTCGAAGAGTGGGAGATGTGGACTATGCGGTGACTTGCAGTGCCAAAGGGAAACCTACGCCTCAAATCCGATGGATAAAAGATGGCACGGAAATTTTGCCCGCTCGAAAGATGTTCGACATAAGAACCACACCCACAGATGCCGGTGGTGGAGTGGTGGCAGTGCAAAGTATTCTCAGATTTAGAGGCAAAGCAAGGCCCAATGGAAACCAACTACTCCCCAGCGACAGAGGACTATACACCTGCTTATACGAAAACGATGTGAACTCAGCCAACTCCTCTATGCACCTGAGGATCGAACACGAACCCATAATCATACACCAGTACAACAAAGTCGCCTACGATCTGCGGGAATCCGCTGAAGTTGTTTGCAGGGTGCAAGCCTATCCCAAACCAGAATTTCAATGGCAATACGGAAACAATCCTTCACCATTGACCATGTCCTCCGATGGTCACTACGAAATCAGTACGAGAATGGAGAATAATGATATTTATACCTCAATCTTGAGGATTGCGCACTTGCAGCACTCTGATTACGGAGAGTACATCTGTAGGGCAGTCAATCCGTTGGACAGCATAAGAGCTCCCATTAAATTGCAGCCCAAGGGCGCGCCAGAGAAGCCCAATAACCTAAAGATCCTTGAAGTGGGTCACAATTATGCTGTGTTGAACTGGACGCCAGGATTTAATGGTGGCTTCATGAGCACCAAATATTTGGTGAGCTACAGAAGAGTGGCCACACCAAGAGAACAAACCCTATCCGATTGTTCGGGTCATGGTTATATACCCAGTTATCAGATAAGCAGTAGTTCTTCTAGTAATTCCAATCACGAATGGATTGAATTTAATTGCTTCAAGGAGAATCCGTGCAAGCTGGCGCCTTTGGACCAGCATCAGAGTTATATGTTCAAGGTTTATGCTTTAAACTCCAAAGGCACTTCGGGCTATTCGAATGAAATACTGGCCACCACCAAAGTGAGTAAGATTCCACCACCTTTGCATGTGAGCTATGATCCCAATTCCCATGTTTTGGGCATCAATGTGGCCGCCACTTGTTTATCCTTGATTGCTGTGGTGGAATCACTGGTTACCCGGGATGCAACTGTGCCCATGTGGGAGATTGTCGAGACCTTGACTTTGCTACCCTCCGGCAGTGAAACAACCTTCAAGGAGGCCGTTATTAGTCACATGACGAGACCTGCTCTCTACACCACTGCCACCACATCGGGAAGGAGTCTGGGAGTGGGTGGTGTAGGTCCGGGTGGTTCACATTTGGGAGAGGATCGCACAATGGCCTTGGCAGAGACAGCGGGTCCGGGACCAGTGGTGCGGGTGAAACTGTGCCTGAGATCTAACCACGAACACTGCGGAGCCTATGCCAACGCAGAAAGTGAGTATTATTATCCATGGTTACCAATATAATTTTGATATTGTCTCCTCCACCTCATTTTTTTTTATAAAAATCATTCGGTTTTTTTTACTACCAATAGCTGGTAATATTTAAATACTTAGTATAACCCTTTTGATAAAATCGAATATATGAAATTGGTGTGACACGGATAGTATCGTTTTTTATAAGAAAACATTCTTTCTCTGTGTTACACAAAAAATGTCTTTACTAATCCAATACAAATCCCTTTTAGTTGGTAAGTCTTACATGCCGCACAACTCCTCCATGACGACCTCCGCCCTGGTGGCCATCGTCATCGCCTCGCTCTCATTCTTCGTGTTCCTGGCTCTGCTATACGCCTTTTGTCGGTGCCGCCGGAGACATGCCTCCAAGAAAGAAAGTGGGGCAGGAGGAGGTGCCTCGAATACCACCACGACAGCAGGAGCTGCTGGAGGTAAAGAGTACGACCTTGATTTGGACGCCAGCCGAAGACCTTCGCTCAACCAGGGCGTGGGTGATCCACAGCAATCGCAGCAGCCACCACCACCGCCCCCTTACTATCCCACTGGAAGTCTGGACTCCAAGGACGTCGGCGGTGGGATGGAACTAACCCTCACGGCTCTCCACGATCCCGATGAGCAGTTGAATATGCAGCAACAGCAGCAGCAGCACCACAATAACCACGGGCAGTACCAACAGCCCAAAGCCATCCTCGGAATTTACGGCGGAGTGGGTGGAAATTCGGGTTCGCATTCGAACGGCTACGGCTATCATGTGACAAGTGCCATCGGCGTGGACAGCGACAGCTATCAAGTGCTGCCCTCCGCCGCCAACTCAGCAGGCGGATCGCATGGGCATGGACATGGACACGGCCCAGGAGCCGTAGAGTGTGAGTACAGCCAGAGAAAAATATTAGCCCCTATTAAAAATTATACAAAAATTAATAAAGTGACCAGAAGGTGGTGCTAAATATGTAAAAAATTAAGACAAGCAATCAAAAATCATGTCTTGATTTTCATAAAACAATTCTTATGCAAATATATTTCAAATGGAAACGGTTCTTAAAAGTATAAATCCTTAATTTATTATGGAAGCCGTTACCGTTACCGTCTTTTGGGACAGCGCGTTTTTTAAACTTTTTAAGTGATGAAATTTTACTATTTATGGTGCCGAAAGAAAAAAACTTGTTTAACAATTTTTTATTGACATTAAATAAATTTTATATGTGGCTTCAAATATTATTGATCTGTTTTATTTTGGTGTAGTCACCGAAGAAATATTGGAAAAAGCATACTTCTTTAGCACAGTTTGTTAAAACTCTTTAAAATGATATTTTAGTATCCCTTAAAATCGTATAACTAAAATGTACCTAACACAACTTTTTAACGATTTGCTGAAGGGTTTTTGGATATTGATATCTTTATAATTTTCAAGTTAATATTTCCTGTACTTTTCATAAATTCCACCGATTTCAACCAACTTTTTCGGCTCACTGTGTGAAGCTGGACAAATTTGGTTTCAGCCAGGCGACAACTTATGAAGAGACGTGGCTCTGTGGCTAGAAAAGCGGGTTGGGATTGGGGTTTCGGGATTTCGGGGTGCTTCTGGTGGGCGTGTGTGTCTTGATTAAGCGACACATTTTTCGGCGCAGATTTATGGCGGCCATTTCGATGGGGTGTCCCTGTTCCCAGGCCGGAGTTTTTGGCCGTAATTGCATTTCATGTCAATCTAGAGCGGCTCCTCCTCCACTTACCGGGCTACTCATGCAAATGCAGTGGAGAGCCTAGCCTCCCGCGCTGTTCCCCGATTTCGCCCTCTCCCCCTGGATTTCCCAACCAACCAACTGATTTTCCATGGTGTTTGGTGTCGGGCATAAGCAGCTCGCCTTGGCAACCGAAATGACACCAATCGGCAACGCAAACGCCAGCGGAAACGGAAACGGGACCAACTGAAAAGTTGCCGTCGTAATTCCAATTAAGTGAGAAATAAACCGTTATCCTTCAGCTGGCTTTGTCCCCTCGTTGATGTTATGTCCAGTGTGGAGCCAGCTTTGTGTTTTATTGCCAGTTTTTAATTGGTTACAAGGCGGCTCAAGAGCTTTGAGAAATCTGAAAGGAATTGGCACGGATGATGTGTGTCCTTAATTGATCCAAGAGCTGAATATGTGTATACATATACATTAAGTCCTCGATTTACTTTGAAAGCGTAGCGAAAAATAATTTGCTGATGTATTGTTTTTAAAATTGTACAAATTTCCACTATTCACCCACAAATGTCGGGATTCGTTTCGATTTTGCATTTTTCAAATGTATTAGTTTTCTCAGGAGAATTGTTTTTATTAATACTATTACAATGCTAAAAAACAAAAATTAAATTCATTGCATTTTGTATTTAAATCGTTAAAAAAAATATGTTATGCAGGGAAGTGTGGGTCGTCTAACAAATAACAAAAGCCATAAATGTTCTAACGAAGACAGCTACATGTTATTGATTACTATTTAGCTTGGATTCTTTGAAAGGGTGAAGTTTCATTTGAATTTTAGTAGGTAATATGCAAAATGTGTAATTATTATTTAAATTAAAATTCTAGACTTCTATTTTAATCATAATTGTTCAAAATCCAAGATGCACAATTTAATATGCAAATAATTTTAAAAAGTAGGTATAAATAAATAAATAAGTACCTAATATGTATAAGTTTAATAATTTTAAAAGAACCCACTGCCATTTGTTTAGAATTTTAGTACTTAAAGTTGCAAGCCCCAAACTTGGAAACAAGCTAACAAAAGTCAATTAGCAACCAGAAAGACGAAAAGTTGGCGAAGAAGAGCAGATAAAGTCCGCACAAAATCGACTTCAACAACTCTATAAATTTAATAAACAAATTTAACGCAATTAAGCAACTTGAATATATAAATTTGTTGCTCAAATAATCCTCTTAAAGAGGTCACCACTTAGTCTTTAATCCGATTAGGCCGGCGAACTTTACCCAAACCCGAGAGCATTTCAGCACCTTATTTTTCACCTCAACTCCCCGAGTTTTTTAGCGAAAGAAAGGCAGTGCAGAAAGAAAGCCATGGGGGTGCAACGATGAATAAAGGAACTCTATTCTCACCTTGAGGGAGAGCTACACGTTTAAACTAGTTGGAGGGGAGACTTGCACTTGGACAATGGCGTAAAATGTTTTAAAAAAGTTAAGACAAACTATAATACAAGCCGGTTTGTGCATTTTTACCTTTCTCGCGACAGCAAGAAACAAAATATTTCAAGACCTCTATAGACAGGGCTCTTACATACCTATGGCTTGATTAAAAAAATATATGCCGAATTCACATTCACATTTCCTATTTTTTAACGAATTTTTTTTCTGTGTGTTGCCCTTAAGAATGCATTTTAATTGTGGGGATCCGCTGGTTTTTGTTTCACTTTCTTTGCGACTCCCTTTGGCAAGCGTCAACTTAATTACTATTTCTCTGCCCTCGCACACTTTCAAACTGCCACTCACACCCCACACACACTCGTACACACTCATGGTGTGTGTGTGGTTGCAACCAAAGCAGGACCACTTGAGGCGACACCAGCAACATGCAACATCAGCGGCAGCGGCAACATCAACCCAATGCAGCAGCAACATTCAGCACGCGCCAATTTAACGAACCAACCCACCATCGCCAACAACACCACCACCACCAACAACAACTACAACAACAGTAGCTCCGCCAACAACACCGCCACCTTAAAGCGCAGCCATCTGGGAAATAGGGAAAGGGAAAGAGAAAGGTGCCTGGTGACCGCAGCCACAGCGGCAACAACCACAGCACTGGCAACCACCATCACAACAACATCTCGTAATGCCAAGGCCGCAACAACAACAACCACACTAGCCATCACAGGTAACTCCAGCTACCAGCGACCGAAAAAAGAAACAGAAACAGGAGCCACTTCAACTTTCGCACCACACGAGCAAAAAACCAACAAAAATATTAAGCACCAAATGCACCAAAAGCACCTAAAAAACTATATTTATAATGCACCCAAAAACTTATTGCCAATTTTTCGTTTCTAATTGTTTTTCCACACTTAAATGCTTTCCATGTCGGAAAAATAATTACAAATAATTTAAGGGGAATTTTGTGGTGTTTCCATTGGTAAGGTATACAAATGAAGCCACCGCACCAAATACTGCGTACCTTCATGATATAGTACATGAAGTTCATTTCTTAGATGGTTTAAGAGCCCAAAAAACCAGATATTTCACGTTGGAGTTTTGATTCAATGTTTTAAAAAAATAATAATAAGAATTAAATGCAATTTTGTGTCTCAAAAAAATAGATACAGCACTTTTCTTTTTAACCGATTTTATGTGACATTAGAAAGTAATTGAAGAAATCAGTTCTTAAAAACCATGAAGTGAATTTTTAAAAATAAAAGGTGCAAGTTTTCCACACTGATTAACTACTAAGTGCAATAAATTAAGAACTCCTACCTTTTCCTTGTGTGTCCGCTTGATCATTGCAGCCTAAATTCACACGTCAGAAACAGAAAATTCCGTCGAACAATTTCCCTGATCAAAATTCAAACATTTCGTTGACAGTTTATATAGCTGATTCTCTTAAAACCAGAAAACACAGAAAGACACATTATTTCAATTTTAACTGTTGACTAAACGTTATCGGAATGTATTCGCTGCTGCCGTTGATTTATCGAAGGCAGAGTTCCCGACTAAAGGCATTTCAACGGACGGTCCAATCAAGTCAGAGCTTCTTCAAGATGAGTTTCAAGGCACCCACTTTTAAAGCACCCAAGGCCATCATCAAGGAGTTGTCCAAGAAGCAATCTCAAGCGCAACCACAACCCTCGCAATCTTCAGCACCACAACAACCTGCACCACAGCAACCCCAACCACTTCAGCCACCACTGGAAATCACGAAGAGTGCCTTAGGCCTGGGCAAAATAAATTGTGAAGTGGTCACACAATCCACTGCCGCTGTCAAGCCTACAAAACCTACTGCTCAACCCAATATTCCTGATCAGCGGGCCAAGTGGATGGCTAGGGTTTCACCTGAAATGCAGAAAAAAGCCAAATTGGCAGCTGGCAAAGGTTGTACACCATCGAGTCCACCAATAAATCCCGTAAATCAAAACGACAATCCTCAAAACTTTGGTGGTATGCCCAGAAATCAACCACATTGGCAGCAGAAGTCTCAAAAGAAACCCGATGATGGAGATGTTGGGGCCTTCAAAGGCGCCTCCTCCGAATCAAAGCGCAAAAGCTGGATGAGCCACATGCAGGGATCGCAGAAAAAAAAACAGAATGAGTGGGTTAAGGAAATGCAGGCTAAACAGCAGGCGGGAAAGGATATTCAGGCCCAGAAGATGCAGAAAATTCAGGAGGATCAGCCTGTTAAGGGCGGTGATAAGTCCACTGCTTCATTATCACCTCTTCAAGCCGCAACTTTGCCACCACCCGAAGAACCTGAAGAAAAGACCCCAGAACGTTTGGCCTACTTGGATGCAGTAAAACAACTAAATAGCTATCAGGCTTTAGAACCCGTAGCAGGAAGAGCCTCCACCAAAAGCAGCAAAAACGAGCCGGACCCCATTGTACAGCAAACTTTGGAGTGTCTGGAGAAGACGGGACTCTCGATGGAGCAACTTGAAGCCATACCTGTCATACAAATAGCTGGGTCTAAGGGCAGGGGTTCCACATGTGGAATTGTGGAAAGCATTCTACGATGTCATGGTGTAAAGACCGGGGTTCTCTGCTCACCTCACATGTTTTTGACCAGCGAAAGAATTAGGATCGATGGGGAGCCCTTGGAGGATGTCAAGTTTACGGAACTCTTTTGGAAAATCAACACCGAGTTGACCAATATGAAACCAACACCGTACTATAACAAACTCATCACGGTAATGGCTTTTCATGCTTTCCAGCAAGCCAATGTTGAGGTGGCTATTGTGGAAGTGGGTCAAGGATGTGCCAGTGATCCCACCAACGTAGCTTCCCATGCAGAGACCATAGGCATCACAACTCTGGGCTGGGAGCAGAGTTCGAACCTCAGCAATTCCCTGAGGGATATCGCCTGGGCCAAGGCAGCCATCATGAAGCCAGAGGCCAATATCTATACCAACGTTACCCAAACGGAATGCTGCGAGGTTTTGGCCCAGAAAGCCAAACAAATTGGCGTTCAGCTGCATAGAGTGCCCACTTTTAACGAATACATAGAGGGTGATATGAACAACAAGCTGCTGATGAACAAGGCAAACTATACGATGCGATTGAATGGGTCCTTGGGCATTCAGTTGGCCTACGATTTCCTGAGGCAACACAAGCCGGAATATGTTGTGGGTCTGGAACAAAACTCGACCCTTTTGACCCCGGGGGCTACTCGAGGAATTGAGACCTACGAGCAACCCGGACAATTTGACTTCATCAGGCACGACATGTTCAATGTGTATCTGGATAGTGCCGATACCTTCGAGTCCATGATGGCCTGTCGCGACTGGTTTTACACCAGAACTCGATCGAATCGACATCCGAAAATTCTGCTCTTCAACAAGGTCAACGAGTTCAATGCCAAGGATCTACTGACCATAGTCCGCAGTAATCTGCGCTTCGAAGAGGCCTGTTTTGTGCCAAATCCTAATTATTTCGAAGGTGAAATCCTGGCCGAAGAAGGAGGGAAATTCGTTGGTCTGGCATGGAATGGAGGAGCTGCAAAGGGCCAAAAGGAACGCCGGAAACTGGCGGGCTCTCTGCGAAGAAAATGGAAAGAGGGACAACTCCCAACTTTGCATATCCATTGATGCCTTCTTCGAGTATCTGATTAACAAGTACGGAAAGCAGAAGTACGGAATGAAGAGCGAACTGGATGTCCTGGTCACAGGATCCCGGCAATTGGTGGCCGCCACTTTGTCATGTCTCCGGAAAATGAAAGCATCGACCTCGTGGCAATGATCTTATCGGATGTCGGGAATATGACTAAGCATTTCCAAATTTGTTTCCACTTAAATTTTGTCGTGAAAGTTTTGATCTATTTGTTACTTTTTAAATACATTTCCCACGTAGACTTGTTCAACTGTTTTTATTAACTCTTTTACAAACATAATTGTCGCACCCACAAATATTTAGAACTAGTATTGCACTTTTAGTGGAAAAATATTTAAACATATTTGCAATTGTGTAATAAAACTATGAGAGTAAATTTTATATTTTATCTCTGTGTGCCTGAAAGTTATGTTTTGATCATGTAAAACAACAAAACAATTATATGCGCAAAACGTTCAAAAGATTTGGTGTAATTTATGTATCACTCTAGATCTAAAGGTTTACTGTATATTGTCTCAAATCTTTGTTCTTACTTATTAAACGAACTGAAGTCATTAACCCTGCACTTTGTTATTCAAACCAGGCTACAATAATCCCAACCACGTGTGGCTCTTTTGGACAGCTGCCTGATGAATATGACCTGGCATTATTGCAATCTATGTTCATATAAATGTGTTTATGTTAGTGCGTGTTTTTCCAATTAGCCACTGTGACTTTCAAGTTCTCTCACTCACTGCAAAGCACCTAAAGCACCTGGCACAAACTTACACAGCTCTTTTCGCCACTTTTTCTGCTCTGGCTGCACAACTATTTTAAGGAACCTTAGCTGACCATTAATTTTGCCCACAATAACCGAACGAACAAATGTGCTAAATTCCAGGGTCCAGTAACAACTCAACCGAGAACAACTACAGCAATGCCAGGGATCTTTCGCAGGACGCATTGTGGCGTCTTCAAATGGCCGCCGCTCAGTCGCAGCAAATTTACGTGGAGCGGCCGCCGTCGGCATTTAGTGGCTTGGGGACTACAGTGGCTACTCGCCGCACATCCAGACGGTCACCAGTTCGCTCAGCCAGCAGAGTTTCAGCCCCCAGGGCTCCTCCAACTCCCCCGCAACATCCACGCAACCCCTGGCGCCCCACGAAATGCTGCAGGCTGCCCAAAGGTACGGGACTCTGACCCCCGGGGGAAGGGATTTCCACAGGGGGGAAACCACAAAAAATTGGGGGGGTTTGGTATTAAAATTAATTATTTTGATACTGAGAGAAGCAAATAGGAAATGCCGTAAAACAAACCGCGACTATAAGAGCTGAACCACCAATTGCAGCGAAAGAGATCAATTTGTCCACAGCCCCTTTTAGGCGAAACCACAGCAGCAATTGGGTGAGTTTGGTATTTAAAATATTAATTTTTTAATCAGACCTGGGCACAAAGGGAACCGTGTGTCTTAGTGTGCGTCAGTTTCAAGCTTGTTTTGTTGTTTTTATTTGATGTTTTTTCCAACCTATGCCTAAACCTAATAATTTTTAACCTTATTATGACTTATGCAAAACGTATATTAAGGAGATTAAAAGTAATGGCAAAGAAATATTCACACACAATTTAAATCCACTTATTTAGTAAATACCTTTTTTATTTCTCATACATTTTACCAAAAATGTGATTATCTGCGGCACAATCTGTGCGACTCTAACAACAAGAAAATCTCATTGGGAAAATAAACCATCCACAAATCCAATCTGGACACAAATCCGTAACCCGAAAATCCGAAATCGGTTGAGGCGACTAAGAAATCAGTTTGATTGATTATGCACTTAAGTGTTGGGAAATGTTTGGCCAAGAGTTTTGCTGATGCTTCCAGCTGAAGCTGCTCGGATAAATAAAATAGAGTTTCCACATTGCCAGCACAATAGAAGGCAAGGACAACACACCTCTTTTTACCCCTCACCCACCACCCACACATTTCACCCACTCTTCACTGAATTTCTGTATAGAATTTGCATCTGTATATCCTTTTATGCAGAAGCAGCAACAAACGCAGGATGCAGCAGCAACATACACAGATAAATGCACATAAAATAGTCAGCTCTGGGTTTCAGCTCCCCGTTTCCCTTCGAAAACCTCTTGAAAATACTACTCCTCCTTTAAAAAACAACAAATCGCCAGCAGCGACAACTATCGCCGCTTCTGCTCAACAACAAATGGCAAAAAAAATATACAAAAAAAGCGGTAAAAGAGTAAAAATACTGGAAAAATACCAAAACAAGCTAAAGCAAAACAGAATGAGAGGAATTCACAAGGGAGAACGAGAAAGCGCTTTCAAAAATGTAAAATGCAGCAGCAGAAAATATTTTACAGAATCAAAATCAAACAACGCTGCCAGCTGTAAGCAAAGTGAATCAAATGCATATACACAAATAAATTCGAAAAAACAAGAACGCGTGCACACAGAGAAAAACGTAGCTATGGCTGTCAAAACTGATGGAAGAAAATAGTTAAAGAATGTCTGTCAGAATATGAATTTATTTTTAAGCATTATCAAGTCTTTATTTATTATTAACATAGCAAAATCATAAAAAAAGTATTATTGGCGGAATAAAGTAATTTTAGTTGGCATACAAGACGCATATAAACAATTTGGCTTTTTTTTAAAGTAAATTTAAATATTTATTTTTTAATAGATGCATTCGAGAAATTTGTTTCTTTTATGGCGGAAATAAACACTTAACCTTACTAAATTTAAATTTGCAACCCCCGACCCCCAATAAAATTATTCACCCCCAAGCCGCACGACCTCAACGTACCAGAAATTGATTGATTTTCTCCATTGTCGGCCGCAATGCCACATGGAATGCATAAAAAGGATTGCGATTGCGATTGCGAGTGCTTTAGATGCTCGATGCTAACATTTACTTTCAAATATTGCTGTGGTTTTTTTTTGCTATGCGCACATACACACACATGCACACACACACGGCGTATGCGTGATTTTTGTGTTGTTATGCATAAGATATCCGTTCCGCATGCACCCCGTATGCTGCACCACATTCCGCATACGCCGTGGTATCCCTGCTAAATGCTGCTTCAATTAGACAGACAGACAAAGGCAGTGGGACTGCTGCTGCGATTGCGGTCTCTCCGCAGGGTGGACCAAAACAATTGTTTTCCAGCAAGAGGAGGGGAGGAACACTTCCTGGGCAGCTTTCATATTTAGCCGTATACATTATGAACTGCTTCTAATCGGCTTAGAAAAGAGAAGCAGCTGCAGCTGCAGCAGCAGCAGCGGAGAAGCAAAAACATTTCAATTAAAACAAAAGCCATGGCCAAAGACTCGACTTTCCCCTCACCTCCTCGTCTTCCCTTCCAGCCACTTTTGCGACTCCTCTGCAGTTCGTGTGCCGCATTTTTGGCCACAAAGCAACAAAGCAGAACCGAAAAAACGAAAGCACCAACGAAAATATGCCAACTCAAGATGGGCGAAAAGAAAAAGCGGGACGGATGAACAGCTGCGGTCCAAACGGAGCCACAAATACCCTTAATGATCATTGATAAAGAAACTTTTGAGCCTTTATTTCCATGGCAGTCAAGCGATATGCAGTCACCGGATTTTGGTTGAATGCTGTGTGGGCGAGGGCTTCACAAAAAATGCAGAAAAAGGATTTATTAAATAAGAATTGCGTTTCTTAAATATGTAATTCGTTTAATTTAAAGCTTATACCAAAAACCCACGTAGACATTAGGGCATGTTCTAGGCTTCACTTTTTATGTTTACGGTTATGTACGGTTCTCTAAGCAATCTTATTTTTCGTTAGCAATGAAATCAAATAGTTTTAGAAATAAAAATAATATGAAAATGTTTATTCTCGTTTAAGAGGCACCAGGAACTTGAGAATTAGTAGTCTTTAAGTCAAGTCACTCTTGAAAGTTTTTTCAAGCTCTAAAATCCTTTTATTTTTCATCTTGCAAACGTGGAACTAAATGTAAATACCCTTTGCCATAAAGGGCATAAAAAATGCAACCAAAATCGAAGGAGGATAAGGGTTATAGGGTTGTCGTAGTGTCAGCTCTGGCTTTCGAAATAAAGACGAACTCGGAGGATCCTGGCAGTTGCTTCACTTTTCTTTTGTGCCTTCACCTCTTTTGCACAGGACTCAAGTTGAATTGCAAGTGGAGCTCCTCGAGTGCCAGTTTAAAGCAATAAAAGCCCCATCTTCAGCAGACTTTTGATAACCCGCTCCTTCCCCTCCTTCTTCAGACCCGACCACTCCATATTGCCTTCCCGGTTTGACTTTGATGACCGTGATAGAGAAAACAACAACAAAGGAATCAAACAACAGCGAAAAAGCCAAGTATTTCGCTGTTGTTTCAATGACCGAAATTGCACTGCAAAGTATGCAATGCTTTCGAGTTGCTGCCGAGTTTCCTCGATTTGTGCAATCCGATTGCCGATTTGCGGGATCTACTACTCCTTCCCTATTCCCTATTCCCGATTCCAGAGTTCAGAGTCCGGAAGAGTCCAGTCCAAGCAATACAAATCACGCAGCGCGTTACGCAATGCCAAACATTTTTATTTCTAGTGCTTTGCTCTCTATTCGCCGTATTGAATTGCAGCGCATTCCGTTTGATTCAATTCAGAATTTCTGACTTTTTGGCGTGGGTTTCAATTAGTGCTGCTGCTCCTGATATCATTTTCTCTTAGTTAGGGTGTTGATGTCGATGCTGGAAATTCCGAAAAATTTTAACTGGCAGCGCTTGAGTGATTAAATTTCTATGGAGTTCAAGTTGATGAAATTGTGTTGTGAAAGGAAGGAAAGTGCATTTAGCATCAAATGCACTGCCATCAATTAGGCGAAGTGGAAGGTTCAATAAAGAGATCATTCAGATCTAAAATAAACCCCATTACATTTTATTTCATTTGCCATAAAGTAAATCGCATTTTATTTCATAGATATGAACAATAAAATCTTGTGACGACATCTAAAAAAAAAAATTAGATTATTTTGTTGAACATCATTTGCTTTGCAAAATGGAGAAAACTTAAAAGGTATTTAAATTAACTTAACTGTCAAATAACTTAAACATTACAATAAGCTATTTAAAAAAACGCGTACTTAAATAAATTTTAAATAAAGAACAGTTTAAGGGTCATTCTGAATAGTTAAAGCAAATTGCATTAAAGCTCAAACCTACTAATAATCGTAAATTTAGCAATAAGATCGTAATATTTACAAAATATCAAACAGAAAATCACTCATTCAAATTGTCCAATCAAATTTAATACTCCCATTGGGTGCAATCCGAACTCTCGTTTCCCTTACAAAATGCAACTAAACACAAGTAAATGTTTCTTCAGCAAACTAATTACAGGAATATTGAAATATTCGGTTAGCCAATTCAGAAGTGTAATCATAAATTTGCGGGTTATCCATTAAATTTGCTGGTTGCTCGCTCGGTTGGTTTTGTTATTCCTGTTGATTAGATTTAGCTTTTTGTTTTCAATTTCAATTTGCATTCCCTGTGCGATTTTTTCCGTGTTTGTATAATTTTGTGGCTTTCGGGAAATACAAACGAAATGCAAAAATTAACAATTGGGAGCATATTAACCGCATCAATTTCCGTGGAGCAACGGCCACGGCAACAACAAAAGAGCACACACAGATACTCAGATACGCACATAGATACTCGCACACACACACACAGACACTCACTCACCCACACACCTTCCACATTATTTATTACGCCATGGGGCCAAGCCACAACTTTCGACAAATTTTTTGGCAAAACATTTTACGTAATAAATTTATTTTAATTACAACGCCAAAAGTGTGGTGCATGGGCGGTGGGAAAAAGGGGGGTGGGTGATGTTGAGGGGGCAGGTGAGTGGGTGGTTGTTGCCGTGTGGCTGGTAATGAATGCGCTTCAATTAAATGAAATATTCATAGGCATAAATACAAGAGCGAGCCAAAAAGCAGAGGCGCGGAAATTGGGTGAGAATGGGGAGGAAGAGCTGGAAAAGTACAGGTAGCACTACAGGGCAGCATCCTGCCAACGGAACGCATCTTACTGCCGACAAACATGTTTTATGAGCCAACAAAAGCCATCGGACTATCATGACGATGGGCTTACAGGTGGGGCAAAAGGGGTCAACATTAACTGAGTTTGTAGTGGGTGGCCTCGTAATTGACTCACCACGAGTTTTGTATACTCTAAAAACGGACTCAATGTCAATATACAAAAAAGAAGCTAAATACTCATGGTGTAGATCAAAAATACAAATGCATAAAATAAGGGAAAGAAGTTTTTATTACTTACCACCCAAAAATAATTAGTTTTAAATTTACCTAAAACAAAATAATACTAACTTTTTAGGTACTTTAATCAAAAATGCAATTTATTCTTAAAATTTATTTTAAAAAGCTTCAGTTTTAATAAAACAGTATTTAGGTAAATTAAATACATATATGTGTGTCTTTAAGTTACCCAAACCCAAACCCTAATAAATTAAGTATAGATTGGTTTTAAATATAGATATAAATATTTAATATATACAAATATTTTAAGATTTTTGAACAAATATAAAAAAGCCAACTTATAACAGATAGTTAACCTACTCTTTTTACCATACCCTTGACAAAAAGCGAGGAATAAAAAATAATGTCGGAAAACTCATTGCCAGCCCATTGGAGCCGTTTTGCAGCTTGTTAATTACGGCCTGGACAAAATGGGTCGGAAAATGGTGAAAAGCAGGCTGAATTGGGGAAAATGGGCAGGCGGAGCCGCGTGTAATGCATCTTTTCAAACAATTTACCAATTTGGCCCCGTTGTGTCCGCCTTTGTCTTCTGTTTGACCAACTGCCACCGCGTCAATTTCCCAGCCCCGCTCATAAAATGTTTATTAGGTAATGAAACATAACAACACAAGCGGTCAACATAAAGCTCAAACGACCGTGTCAACTTTTTGTGAAAGGAAACCAAAAAGCGTTAATTGAGTTTTTCGGGTGACAGATAGGGAAAAGCTGAGTGGAAAATGCTTTGTGGCTTTGGAGGAGATACATTTTCGCGCCACGCATTCAGAATGCATCAGAAACGCATTTCAAAAGTATTTTATTCTGCCAGACGAGAGCGAACGGGAACTTCCACCAACCACTTGAATCGGAGGAAAATGCAGAGAATGTATTTATGCAAAAGTTGCAATTGTCAGAGGCAAGTCAAAGTGCATAAAGTGTCGCCTCAAATCAGCGACAAGGGGGGAAACATTTTGCGAGGTGACAAGTGGGAAAACCTCGACGTGTGTGAAGTGTTTTGGCATTTGAATCGGGCTTTCGAGATGGCAACGCTCACTACGCTTCAAATCACACACGAAATAGATGGATATAAATGCATTGAATATAATGCGAACGGAATATAGTTAAGGACACATAGAAATAAATAAATACAAATGGAAACAGCCCATTCAGCTGCGCATTGTGCTGATTGAATGCAAATGTATTTGGAGCGAATTTCTATAAATATATAAAATAAAATACACTCATTTTTCCTGCACTCAAAACCTTTCTCTGACCCAAATCCAAAAATCCACATAAAATAGGGGATATAAAATAAACCCAACCACCTCATAGTTATTCACAAATTAATAGCTTAGTAAAACATACTCCGCCACACACACAAGCATTTATTAATTTAAATTGCATATTTCACCGTTATTTATTAATGAGCTTAAATCGCACTAAACGCAAATCGATTTTCGTTTCTCTCGCTTCAGCGGATATAATACAGGATTTGGCAAATTAAACTAATTGCCAGTTAAGAGACCGGCAACAAAAACGACAACAAAATACGTTTTGACATTAGCATTTAAGTAAGTAAGTAAAAAAAAACACATGCATACAATTTTTAGCTGTTTAAGTGGCGTAAAAATTGCCAACAATGCAAAACAAAAAAAACTAGCCTATTTCGACCAAAAACACAGCAAAAATCGTGTACATTTGAAAACTCTACAGAAATACCAAAATTAGCATAAATATGATATACAATGAGCGTATGTTAATATGTTTACAAAAGATATATAAAACACTCAGTTTAAATTTAAATTCTAAAGGACTTAAAATTTTGGTAATACCTACTTTTTGACTTTGTTTAAAAAAAAATGCATAAAGAATTTGAAGTTGTGAAACAAATACATGAAAATTCGAGTAAAATGGCCAAACCATCATCAATTTTTGTTCGCCCACCACATACTTTATTTATGTTCGAATATAATATATTCCACATTTTTTCAAACAGGTGGCCAAAATTTTGAGGTTCATGGCGACAAACTGCAAAAACACTGCCAGTATATTCTGGTCAAATCATTGTTAAACCAACAGCCAAACACAAAAGCCACCTTTTGAGGTTTCTATGCCTTTTTTAGAGCCGTTTTGCGGAATATGGAAATTGAGTTCGATTTAAATCAAATAAAAGAGACAAAATGTTTATTTAATTGCTTTTCCCGCCCAGTCAGGCCAAAAACAAACATGGCCAATAAAAATCAAACTTCGACACAATGCGAAAAAACAAGAAAGGGGAAAATAACTGGAGGTTGGAGAGGTTGGCAAAAGTTTTCGACTCCTCATTAGCTTTTGTCTCCATTGGGGCATTAAATTGGAACGAATATTTGTTTGCTCGGATCGACTAATTGCGCTGCTAATTTCAATTGTTCGCATTGTCGGCAGGCAATAATAATGCAAAAATTGTAATTACAAATTAACATTGGTCGTCTGGGTCCCTCGGTGACCTAAAATTAGATTGTGTAAATTTGCAAATTAATTTGCCATTGCACAAAGCCCTCAGTGCAGCTCATTTTGGCAAAATCAGAATCAGAGCACACAATATCAACTTATTTACTGTGTAAAATCTGTAAATAGTAGACACGCCCCAGCCCACCCACTCGATGTAACCATTAAATTGCTGCAACCAACTTTAAACTGAATGCTGCCAGTCAAAAGTCCAAGTGAGTTGCATTTACATATAGACTACTACAAAATATTTACCGAAACCGCAAAGTTAAAAAAATTAAAATAGCAAAACTATCATTTAGCGTAAAAAAGAATAAAAAATCTCAAAATAAAATCACAATTGCCGGAAAAAAGGGAATAAGCAACAGACATCAAGTCGAATTCAATTTAAATGCTAAGCTGCGAAAAGTTAATAAATGATTTTGCAAACTAAAATGAAGAAAAAAGTTCACTTAAGATACTTATTCGGTTGTTACTTACTTTCCGTCTTCATTCGTAAAAAGTGATTACCGAAAAATCATCAGTAAAACTTTCACAATACTTTCTACCGACTTGGGGGTGGAAAGAGCATTTAATAAATATTGATTCGCTTGCCGTTCTCTTTAGTTCAGACATAAATTTAAAACGAGTAAATTTTGTGAGTTGTAAAAACATTTAGTTGCACAGAGTTTTCTCTTGTTTTAAATTTTAAAACCAAACCCTTTAGCACTCAGTGATAAAGTAGAGAAAACAATAGAAAACACAAAACATTTTATTGCACAGCAAACCGAAAAAAGGGTGAATATCTTTAATCCAATACTTGTTCAACTCCGTTATGAAATATTCAAGTAATTAAATCCACATAATTGAAGCATTTATTTTGATGTTAAGCAAACAAAAAACAGCGTGAAATATTTATGAATAAAAAATAACTACAATTCAGCAGTATTTTTCGGGATGTTTGCGCAACAAATTATGCATGGTAACTTAGTTAAACAAATGAACTTAAATCGTTGAATGAAAGTTGCGCATACATAGACCTCCCGTAGCAATAGAATCCATTTAAATGGATAATTACATTTTAAGCACATTGTAAATACATAAGCAGAGTAAACCAAAGAGCATAGAGAATCTATGTAAACAAAAATTTAATTTTAAAAATTATATGCTTAAACTACGATATAATAAATTAAAAATTTTTTGTTTTCTGTATGTCACTACATATTTTAAGTATTATTTCCCAAGGTATTTTAGACTATATGTATTATACAAAAACCGATCATCATTAGTTTCGAATTTGTATCTTGTCACTAATAAACTAACTCAGACCACAAACCAAAAGTTTCCATTACCCAATTAAATGTAAGCTAAAAAGTATTCGTAATCCAAAACCAAATGAGATCAAAATAGTCGATAAACCTACGAATAAGTCTAAAACTACGTGTAACTGTCCATTTTTTGAATGTCTGTTTTATAATTTCCTCTCGGACTAAATGTAAACTATTAGAAACTGTTTTCCAAATGAAAACTGAAACAGCAGAAATGTTCGCGCCAGGCGTTTGTAACATTTTATTGACATTTTAATTGCGAAACCAAAACATAAACTAACTTTAACTGTAAACCTAGACCGTAATGATATACGATATTATACAATGTAAAACAGAATATACGATATTTATAAAGTAAATAAAATTAAATTAAACCAATAGTTCGGGTCTACCTTTCAGTTGGGGTAGGCATACAAAATTCTGGCAAAATTTGTGTTATTCTTTTTTGTTTGTTTATTTGTCACATTTTTTGGTCGAAATGCATACATTCAACATAGGGGAGCTCTTTGAAGGTGCACCCCTTCTGATCATACCTCTCATTCTCATATTGGTAGCCCTTCTGCATCGGGGCATTCGTTTTGTAAGTAAACCCAAAAAATCAAGCAAACCGAAAAACTCAATAAAAACGCGAAGCACAACAACGACGAGTGGAGTAAACAATGGAAAAAGGAGCGTGTCCGCCATGCAGGTAAATTGAAAAATGTTTGCAATTGTTGTTACCATCTTTCCTCTTTTTGGGGCGCACAATTAAGGTGGAAAAAAATGTTGCCTTCAGGGACTGATACACTACCATTGTCTTTTTGAAGCCCTGAGGAGGTTTCGTTTTCTCTGAGAAATTAAAACCTAATTTTCACCAAAATCAATTTTTAGTTTCTAAAATGATTTAATTTAAAAAAATACCACTTAATTTTGAATACTTTCTTTAATATTTAATTTTACAACTTAGAAAAAAAAAATTAAAAAGTCTTCCAAACAAACAAAAACCTATCTAAAAATATGAATGCTAAAAAAATCCTAAGACAAGTTAAAATTAAATTAAAAGTGTTTTCTTTTTTTAAAACCCCCTATTTTAAATTAATTTTTTTTTACTGCCTGACAACTCTGACCAAATTGTGTGCGTGTCACGTGTGTTTGAGTGTGCGCTGCTGGCAAACCGCAAAATGGTGACATTGTGCAAATAAAAAACAATTTACGATAAACATCAAATTTCCACAAATTACCTTATATTTTACGTGAGTTGCGAAACAGATTGTAAAACACCAACACACACAAACCGAGGGAAAAGTGAAAAAAGAAAACCGCGATTCGCAGATTTTACACTGCGCTGAACATTTGGCTTCATTTGTTGTATTCTTTTTGCACTTTTTTTTGCCATTGTTTGTGCAGCAGGAGAGGGTAAAAACGGGGGGTGGAAACTTAGGGGTGGGGATAGGGGAGCTGGGGCGCCACTTTAAACGTGCCTCACGCCTACGCTTAAATTTCGAAATTTGCAATTATTTTTATTGCTCGCCATTTTGCTCGCCTCCTCGTCTTATGCTTTTTCCAGCTTTTCCGCCCCTCTGCTGTTAACTGCGCGGTGGCTTTAGCCCCAAGGTGCAAAGGGGGTTTACAGGGAGCAGAGGGATCGTAGGCCATTTCGAGGGCCCTTCATAAATTTTCACGACGCAGAAAAAAATATAAAATATATATAAATGCTTGTTAGGCATGTGACGCAGTGTGTGTTTTTGTACAAAAGGCATAATAATGTGCTGTAGAATTGTGAACAATTTACGGGAGGACTCCTAAGCTAAACTATGTTAGAAACTTTAATACCATTTTAAAGAAAGACATTTGGAGTTAGTTTAGTTTTATTTCAGTTGATCGGCATGATCCATTCGGCATCATCTGATTACAACTGGTTTTCATTTATATGGAGAGCCACATCAACCTAACAGACTTGTTAAAAGTCTGTAAACCTGAAACGTAATTAACTAAATAAAATAAAAAAAAAAATAAAAAACAACAGATAACAGCTTTCATTGTCACTCTTATCCCAAGAAATCCAATGCGAAAAAAGTGCACCCATCTTGACATTTGTCAGAATGGAGGTAGCAACTTCTTGGCCCCGTCTCCCATTCCGGAAAATCCCTACCTGGCCCCTAATTGATGTCGCCAGGTGTCGTGGCGCCCTCATAAACACGGCTCAACGACAAACAGAAGAAGTCCAAGTCCAGAGCCAGTTCAATGGCCGAATATACTTGGCTCTAGCTGGCCAGAGGGCCAATAATTAGGAGTGTCTATAAGCCAGGGCTAAAAAATGATAAGCGGGCTGGAAAGTAGACAGCGGACATGGCCAACTCAAATAGACAGAGAAAACTTGGCCTTGACTGTGTTGACTTGCTGGCCAATGTAATTAGAGAGCATTTGGATTAGCCCGACTGTTCACAAGGAGCGGATAACGAAAAACTACACATGGAGAAAATGTTTGTCTGCAATTTTTGTAATTTTCTGTATGAAATGTTTTTTTTTTTTTGCACTGAAAACTTTATAAATCTACGAACATAAACAAAAAAGATTATAAAAGATAATGTTGAGGAGTATTGAATAATCATTGGTAAATATGTGGCAAAATTTTGTTAAAATTTCTAATTTAATAATCAGATTTAAATGCCCGATTTTGGTAAAACTTGGGACCATCATATTGTAAGCTGCTTTCAGCGTGCTCTTTAGCAAAAATTGAGGGTTAAAAATA
This sequence comes from Drosophila oshimai, assembly GCA_018150695.1. NCBI lineage: Eukaryota > Metazoa > Arthropoda > Insecta > Diptera > Drosophilidae > Drosophila > Drosophila oshimai. Next base: position 61,118 of record JAECWM010000294.1, on the reverse strand, counting down.
CGTAACTAAAGCTTAAGTTAAACTTTTACTTTCAGTGAAAAAGGAGCAAAGAAACAAGCCAGCAAAAACTTAGCCAAGGGCAAACTAGGGAGAGGAGCTGAAATTGTGGTAAACTTTTTGCTGTTTTGGCGTAAACAGAAATAAATCAATTTCTCGGTGCGTACAATTGTTGAGATAGGAGATAGGACAGAGTCCATAACGACAGGACCCACCAACAGGATAATCCCAAAGACCAGAGAGTCAGAGTCATGTCAATGGCCCGCGGCTCTAAAGGAATGAAAATTTAGCTAGACTTCCAGCCAAGACCGCCCGCATTTTTGCTTATATCTTTTATCAAATATTCAAAATACAAAACCAAAAAAAAATACAACAAAAAGTGGGATAACATTGGCACGGAGTATGTAGAGCGGCTTATCCTGGGGACCTTGTTGATTGCATTGAAAACTGTAACTGTTGTGGTTTCATTTCTGCTGGGGGCTATTCGTAATGTGTAAGCTTGGTCAGGTCCACAGGAATTGTACTCTAAAAAAAAAAGATTTTTGCATTTAATAAGTAAATGTTAAATTATTTAAGTTCACTTTGGCGAGTGAATTGTGTAGTATTTCATGAAATGTGGGAAACTAATTTGATTATTACCTTGGGGCAGATATATTTTTTTAAAGTAATTAAATGTATCATAACTGTTAGTAAATTGATATTTTACAGAAATAAGGGGAAACTAAGCGCAAAATAGAAGTTTAAAAGAAAAAGGTTAAAAAAAAAAGGTTTAATTAAACAAAATTCGCCACTTGTGTAATCACCTTAAATTTAAATTTAATTACACGTGTTCATGTCTTGAACTAAAAACCTAATTTGAACGCCATCGAAGCGGGTGAAATGTAGTTAACTTTTAGCTGAGCTGCATGCAAATGGAGACCGTTCTTCTCCATTAAAACCCTCCATATGCACATGCACCTACTCCCTTAACCATTAATTCTTATTCCCCGGGTTCTTGTCGCTGCTTCTGCTGCTCTGTTGTTGCGTCGCATTCTCATTGACAAGTTTAATTGATGGGCGTCAGCGTCAGATGCCATGTGCATGCTTCAGTTCGATTGAGTTTGGGGAAAAGGCCATGGCCAAGACACCTCCTAAAACCCCTTTTAAGCCCCTTAACCCCCCTAAGCCCCTCTTCGCACACAGTGCACCCTCGATTACCGGAATGGCGACGCGACAAAACCGCAGAATCTAATTTGGCACAAACCACCAAAGCAATTAAAGTTGCAGCACTGCAAACGGTGTCCGATGTGAACGCTCCTGATTTGTCTGTCTCTTTCCCACTGGCTTGTCTGTCTCTTTCGCTCAGAGTGGGTGTTTGTGGGCGGAGGTCCTGTCCACGTGTAGTGGCACTGCCAGCGCTTCAAAAAAAGGCTTCTGCAAGTATAACACGTTAAAAAGGTTTTAAAATTTTAAGGGGTTTTAGGTTTCGGTTTTTTTATTAGAATATAAAAACCATAAATTGTTTAGCCAGAGCATAGTTAAGAATGTTGTTTACGATTTTTTACTGTGTCGTAAAGATGTTTTTCGTTCGTAATTTTGTTATTTTGTATTGCGCAAATTGCCAACTATATTACCAGCTTTTGAAAATTGTATAACCCATATAAGCCTTGCTTGAAAGATAAATATAATTTCAATGTGGTAACTTCTATATTACATAAACTTATTTTTACAAACTTTATTTTACATTAAACAAACCCACAATTTTTTTCTCTCAATATTTTGCCAGTAATTTTCACAGTTGAAATTAACTCAACGCAAAAAAGAAAAAAATTATACCCACTTGTAACTACAAAATGTCCAAATCGTGCTTTGGTTCAACCAGGAAATATTTTGGTAACCTGTCTCTGGCATATTTGGGCTAACATGTGGTTGTAGTAGCTGATGGGTTGGGTGGAAGGGCAATAATTTAAAATTATTTTCATTTCGTCGCAACACGAAATTTTTTTTTTTATTTGTCAGTTTTCGCGAGGATTTTTAGATGGCCCAAAAATTGGTCTGTGCAAAATTGCGGTTTGATTTCTGCTGAATTTTTGGGGCACACGCAGTTTCAGTTTTGAAAGTCAATTTTGGAGTGCTGAGGGATTTGCATCAGCTGTATTCGACAACCGATGGCTACGCCCCCAGAATTCGAGTAACCTTCGGGCGACTTGCGATTGAAGCCGGATGGAAGTCGTTACCTTGAAGTAGAGTCTGATCCAGAAACAGCTGATGTAAAAGCGGATTTACTGTGGATTTGTTATTTAGGTTTTACGTTTTACAGTGAGCTAAGTTTTGAAGTTAGGTATGTATGTTTTAAAGTAATAAATTTGTAAGAATCATTTGATGTATGTTTATTATGTTCAGCAGGCTTGGTTAGTTTAAACGTCTTAATAAAATAAAATTTATTGTAACCTAAAACATAAGAGGTTAAAAACTGAAATAATCGGTGCCCATATTTCAGATCTTGCTGTGCATCTGTTTTCAAATTCATTATCCGGACGCATTACAATTTCACCCATTTATCGTTCCTGCTGCACGCAAAACACGCCTTTCATTAGGCGCTCAATCCTCCGGCCAGTTTGGTCCACCGCCCCCGTTTTAGGCCCATTTTAGCCCCCTTTTTAGCCAATTCCGTGCAATTTCACGCTATCGTCTCTAGGGCAACCACCGCTGGCGCCATCTGCAGTCCGGGACATGAGGCTGTTTTCGTATCTCCCATTTTCCAACCCAAAAGTCGCTTCCCTCATCGCAGCATATATCCATTCCCAAACGCTGGCGTTTTCTCATTGTCGCTTTGGCCCAGTTCGCATTGCTTTTTATTGACCATAACTGACTTTGTCACTGCCTCGAAAAAGGGGGTTAAAAAGTGGGCCAAGGGGGGTTAGAAAGGGGTTAAGGGGGTCCAAAGAGCACAGTCGAGTGGTGCAGGGTTTGTCAGCGTTTTAGCTGCCCCTGGAGCGTATTGGGATGCTTCGGCCAGATGATGATTGTTGTTGTTGCCATTGTAGCTATTTGTGCTTGGCTCAGACGTTGCTCATACGCCCTGTTGCGGCGACATTTTTGAGCGCGCCACCAGAAAGAACAGTTTGTGCAACATTGTTGTTGCCACTGCACCTGCGTGTGGGTGGGCAGGGGCGTACAAAATGGGGGGCTCATATTTTTAATTCACTGACTGATTCACCTAAAAGGTTTCTCACAACATTTACCGCCAGAAGCTTAATATTATTAATATAACTTGTAATATTTGACAACAGTTAGATATTGTTGTTAAAAAAATGATGATGGATGCTAATTTTAAATTGTTTGTCTTCATTATGATTCTCATCATTTATTTATAATTATAAATAAATATTTCTATATTTTTAAGCCCCGTTGGTGAACAGATGGTTCTTAAATCTTAGACTCCCCTTTAACCGCCGCCTTTGAAACAGTCAATTTTGTGGCCCGGTTCGCTGGCAGCTTCCATTGCCTTTTGGCATTAAACTTGTGCGACAACGACACAAGTTGCCGTCAAGTTTAGCTTTGATGATTCTGTAACCAGTTACCTAGCTGCAGCTCCTGTATCTCCATCTCCTCCCATTTGTGTGTCTCCTTCGGTGTGTGTATTTTTTGTTCGTGGTGGGCGAGTGTATCTGTGTGTCCCCAACGTCTGGCAATTTGTCAAACAATGTGTCAAAATGCATTCCCAGGGCCTCCACACACACTGAGGATGTGTCGTGTAAAATTAATTAAAATCCAACCAAGTCCCAAAACCCAAGACCCACGCTGCAACATTTTGAGGAGAGCGAACTTCGCGTGCGATTTCCCCATCATTAAGTCCAATTAAATTGGAAAATCTTTCATGAGCTAATTAAAAAGGCTTTGCCGCAGTTCCGCTTCTCCCTTCGTTAGTGAAGCAAATCGCATCTAAGTCGACTAATGAGTTACGAAATGCATAAATCTAATCCGATTGCAAGAACGTGACCCCCGGCAGCGTTTGTCCAGTTTTCCCATCTTCTGTCTGTTTGTCCATTTGTCAAATTGTCTGAAAAGTGCCTTGTCAAAGTAGCGAACCGGTCAGCAATAAACGGCTTTATCAGCTAAGCAGCAGCAGCTACAACTGCGATATTAGCTACATATAGTACAACAATCACTCAACTCACAAACATGCTTATGACCCACAAAGAACGAAAGAAAAATGTGCTAAAAGTCAACAAAAAATTAACGCCCCAACGCAAAAATAAAATACCATTAAAAACAAAAGCGAAGATAAAGAGTTTACGGCTTAAATGCCCTAACCAATGGTGGTCGTAACAAGAATATTAAATGTTATGTTTTTAAACATTTTAAATTGGGAATTAACTTTTACGTAAGACGTACATAATTAACATGTTAACGAATATTGAATATAACAAATATGCTCTTAAAAAAGAACCATGTTAAAGGCCTTTTTACATATATTTTTTGAAAAGTCTGAAAACTGCCAACAAAGTTAGATGATTTACAGATGTGTACAAGGTAAACCCACATTGTTTTATACTTTTTATTTTATATCTTTATTAGTTCTCGTAGAGTATTTCCCCATTGCAAACATAAGAAAATCACAATAATGTTGACCATCCAACAGCAAAAATATTACATCATCGTTTAGCCGAGCTAAACATTTGATTGTCGCATTTAAAGCAGAGCAAATAGAATTGTATTTTTATATATGCAAAGTCCGTTTATTCGCACTGCCCAAAGGTTCCAAAGAGAGTGACGAAATGAGAATAAGAGGTGGGCTTTGATAAGCATTGCTGCACTGAAAAAAACGAATATTAAATTGTAAGATAATTGCGTTTATGCTGTAATTTATAGAGTTTATATATTACAAGTAAATGACTTCATAATAAATAATTCAAATAATTTTACAAAAGTAAAACCTAAAATGTATTTTTGGGATTATTTATAATCAAAGAAGGAAGTTATGAAAACTTTTAAAAAATAAATATTTTCGGGGGCTATATTGTTTTGCTTTCATTGTTTAATATTATTATTTTTTTTTTAATATTAGGGAGGAGATTAAAAAAATTTTCTCCAATTATATAAGCCATGGAAATTAGTAATAAGACGCAATACTATTATGCACAGCTGCTAATCATACATTTTTGCTGACTTAACTTGTTTAAAATTAAGCCCTGAAATATGTATTTCTTAATGTATTTCTTTAAATATAAAAAGTGCTATCCATAAACTCAATGTTTTCGGTGTAAACGCTGCAACAAAAGCCGGACTATCGATGCTCGAATCCCGCCACAGAAGCTTGCCCGGAAAAGCTCATAAAATCACAATTGCAATTGCCCGGGGGACCAGTGGCATTTGTACTTGTGGGGTTCTACTGTTGTACGCAGTATATCTGAGTGTGCTGGATGATTGTGCCTGTACAATGGACAATGACTCACGGCGAGTGCCCGATATCGTGGCCCCGAAATTACTGAAGTCCCCAATGCGATGCTAATGAGCCAACCGATTCGATTTGACTGACCGACAAGTGAGCTTTAATAAAGGGGATTTCCATCGGAACTTATACCGCAAACCGCAGATCACTAATGAAGATTGACTTATTGTTACACAAGAAAAAGATTTTTAAAAAAAAATCTGTTTTGAAAAAGTCGTGTACTAAGTTTAACGTAGCGTAAGACAATTTATAGACACTTTAAATTCAGAAAGTATATTAATATGTACCTACGACTTTATTTTTTCAAATCGCACAAGGCAACACTGGCCATAATAATTAATTAGTAATTAGTAATGCAAGTCATTCAATTGTATTATTTTGTATTTTATGTCTGCGTTTTGTTTCAAGCAAGTGTGCAGTGTCTTAACACAAACGTAAATATTTTCTTTGGGTTGAACATTTTCATATCGGAGGGTATTTAAATGTCCAGAATGCCCGCAACCCCTGCCAAAAAACTAAAAATAATAAACCATAACAAAACACAGGCGCTCAGCTGTTATCAGGCTCTTTCTCTCTCTTTTGGCTCAAATGTAGTGGGTTTTGGGTTCTCTTACTCTCTCAAAAAGATAGCTTCGTGGATTTTGTCAGAGCTTCAGTCAGTGTGCCATCGATTTTTCCCGCTGGAGCCTCGTGTATTTTCCCACATGTTTTGTTGTCCTAGGACCGTGAGTCAGTGAGTCAGAATCAGCTGATTGCGCTCGGCTTTTCCCTTCGGCTGCCGACTTCCCCCATTTGTTGTGACACTTCATCTGACAGCTGCAGTTGCACTTGCAGCTTTTCCTGCACTTTGCAATTAAACAGCGAATAATAATAGTGTTTTGTGTTTTGTGCGCTGGCCACGAGCCAAGGAAAAGTCAGCAATGCTAAGCGGAAGCGGATGTTGCCAGATTCCCAAACTAATCAGCGGATTTCGAAGTGAAACCAAAGTGCGGAAATAGCAAACCTCACGAACCTGACGCATTAGCACACACAAAGAAGCATAACACAACCAAAATATAAATAAAGAAAAAACGAGTGAAAGAGAGAAATTTAAGTTTGCCGCGCCCGTTCAAAGTGGAAGAGGAAGCACATTTGTTCAACAAATTGCACCGGAAAAAGGAGAAAGAGAATCGCTATTACTGCCCTCTCTTTCCAACTGGTGGGTGTGAATTCTTACCCTTCGTTTATATACATACATACATACATATATACTTGCATGTGCTTTGCGTTCGCTTTCATTTCACACAAATTACAAAAATTGCGCTTTTGACACAATTAAGAAAATGTGTTTCGCGTGTTTTTCCTTTGAAAGGCCTCTTTTCACCACCCCAACCACTTTTCGCCTCATTCCACTTCAAGTTTGTATTTTCGTCATAATTGAAAACTGATTTGTGTGAAGGACACTAAACAATTAAAAGCTAGGATGAATTTTTTTATTATTGAATCACTTTTAGATACCCTTACCCGCTTTTTACTTTTAAATTTGTAAAATTCATCAAAATGATGGTTCGAATTTAAAATTTTCAAATTTTATTTAAAACATTTTTTTAATTCTACGCACCTTTTAATTAAAATTTGTGAAAGAAATATGTTCATTAAATTCTGATTTTTATTTTTATGATAACTTTTTCGTAATAAAACTTTACAAAACAACGGAGAGTCTTGACTTTGTACCTCTTTTTTCACATTTGGGATAAGGGGTTTCTCATAGTTTCCGATCTTTTGAACTACAAAAACAATTAATTTAAAATAATTAATTTAATAAAAATAGGGACAGCTGGGGCAGAACGGAAATAAAATGTCCCACACATACACTTTACATCATACTTTGAAGAATATTTTTGCAGCATATTGTGTAATTTACTTCGAATTTTCACAAGTAGTAATATTTTTTATATTTTTAAAAAAATTGGTTCCTTCCAAATATAATATGTTTTCTTACATCGCATATTTCTTTTCATTCCATGCGTTTTTTATAAGGGTTAATCAAAAGTGTTACCGGGGCAAACGGGGCATACGCACTTGCAGTAAGCAAACCAAGTGGTGAAGGTAGTTTCTCATAAAATGTTCCAAACATGTTAAATCTATTTTGAACTTAGAAAAACAATTTAATTTCAAATAATTTATTTAATAAAAAAATTGTTTTGCCCAAATTTTTAATATTAATTAAAAAAAAAAAAAAAAAAAAAAAATGTAAAAAATACCCCCCCCTAAAAGGTATTAAAATGCTTGTCCTGTCGGCACTCATTTTCCTTGAACAAAAAATTAAAGAAAGAGAGAAAGAGGAGGAAATAAAATGAGTCACGTGGGCGGACAACAGCAAGCAATTTATTGCTGCCAATTAATTTTGGCGAAAAATTTTTAGCACCTCCCTTTCCTGTTTAAGTATTTCATTAGTCGACTATTTTTCGGGGCCTAATAAAAACAAGGTGGTCCCTGTCCCTAGCCGATAAAAAATTTCCTAATTTCTTTTTATTGTGATTTATGAGAAAACCGTGAGGTCTCAAAATGTTTCGTCTACCTTGCTTCCGCTCTCGAAATCCCTCTTAGTTGAGATTAATAAAGGCTAAAAATTAGTATAGGAGTGCTAAATATAAAGTCATTGAACTTGATTGATATAATAGCCATGACACCAAAGGTGTTATTATCAAGTGTGAGATAGTCAGCAAACGGCAACAAAAGTTTTTGGGATCAGTTAAAGATAAGAAAATTTTCTTTCAAAACAAAATCATAATTGGAGATATGGGTAAGAAACTAAGGGAAAGGTAGCAATAAACAATAAAATGTATATTTCAGTTTAACCGGCAATAAAAAATCATATTTTCTTTACAACGGCAATTAGTACATGGAAGTAGTTACGGTAATCAACTACAACATGAAAGTAGTAACTGTTATTGTAGTATCTTATGGTTGTGCCAAAAAAAATAACTTTTTATAATTAAAAAAAAAATTTGCCTTAGTTTTGAATAATTGTTGTAATAAGATTAAAGCACTTTATATTTTCAAGTGAAAAAGGTTTGAAGCCTGTTATTAAAACAGAAAAAGCCACATACTGAATTTCCATGTCACATTTAATTTTTAATTGTATAAATCGTAAACTCGTGCACAATTGCAAATGGATTTTAATACTGCCAACAAATTTCCCCAGAATCGACCAACTGACAGCTGTCAAGCAAAGGTTATCCCCCGACCTTTTTAAATCTCGGTGGAAAATTTGTTGACCAAACTTGCTAAAAAGTAAAAGTTTAATTTGCTGTTGAGGGGGAATTGAAGTGAAGAATCGAAGGGACTACAACGATTTCGCATTCCACTGCAACTGCAACTGCCATGGCCTCAGCTTGTCAGCTATTGACACACAGCAACAGAATCGGCCACAGAACCTCCACCAAATGAACTTGCCTTTAGAAATCAAACAACTAAAGTAGCATTTTTTTGTCAACCATCGCAAACCCCTCGCCTCAATCAACCTTAACATCCTTTCAGCTTACCGGTGCAACTAATTCATTTCATATTTTTGCAACTTTTTTACAACAAAAAACTTGTTTAGCCCCCGAAAAGGATACAAAAGAAGTTTCGTTCATCGAACTTAAAATACTCTAAAACAGTGGATTTTATTAAATTGTTAACTTAACTTAATAAAAGTTATTATTTAATACTCCTTTAACTGTCAAAATATCTAATACTACTAGTATTTGGTACATTTACTTCTTTCTTTTTGTAAATTTATTTTTGCTGTCTAGGAAGACAGCTGTACACACAAAAAAGTATTTATACGCAATCAAAGTAAATTTAAAGTTATTTTGTAAAAAAAAAAGTAATTTTTAAATGTCAATACAATTTATATCAGTATCCAAACTACATTTAAAAATCATCGTTATATTTTTTTGGTTATCAACATTAAGATGACACCCGTACTTTTTTGTAGAGTACACATACAAACCTGGTTAAAATATGTGTGGAAAAAATTGTTAAAAGCCCGAACCAAACAATGCGACTGATTGAAAAGTTTTTTAATTGATTTTTGTAAACTTCTCTTGCAGCACAACCACACCAGCAGAAGCAACAACTATAACATCAACCGCAGGAACAACAAGAACATCATGGGAAATTCACAAAATCGGTCGGCGAACAACGATGAAAAGTCACCGCCGGGTGGCGGCAGTCTAGTGCGGATGGGAATCGGGGGCGGAGGCGTCAGCGGAGTGGGCGTGGCCCTGGTGGCGGAGAGACGGAGCAGTCGAGTTCGCGTCCTCAGCCGTTTGGTGGGTCAGAAACGCATTCGCGAGGCATTCCTACACTCCCCGAAAACGGGGTCGAGCTCGGAGGTGAATTTGGGCGGTGGCGACGGAAGCAGCGACTGGACCACAGCGGAAACGGAAGTGGAGCACGGACAATTGGATGCAGGGGCCGAACAAATAGATTTTCGTAAGTCGATTCCCAAGATTCCCATAGCAATGCACTGAGAAAAATGGTTATTGGTCACCAATTTAATAGTGTTTAAATCAATACTGGGCATATTTCTCTCTCTGTCCCTAGAAAATAGTTTATGCCTTTGTCTTGGTGTAATTTCCCTACCTTGAAAAAGCCAAAATAAATTTCAACGGAGAGTCGCGGAAATCTCAAAATGTATTAAATTAAAATGTAATAACAACAAATTAAGTTTGATAAGAAGATGTATATAAATATTGGATAATGAAAAAACTGAAACTGAAAAATGTGATCACGTAACATATTATGTAAATTCTTTGTGATTTCTGTGACACCCAATGAACGCTCATAAAATCTAAATGTTATTTTTCTCAGTGTTCTTATTCTACGTTGTTACTGTTTATATTGTTGATTCTTTGTTGAGGACTTTACCTTTTCCGTTGTTGTTATTCTAGATGTTGTTGTTGCTGTGCATCAAATTCAGTTTGTCAGCTTTTTTTCTATTTTGGAACAAAAAAACCCCTTCACCCTATTATTCTCCTTGCATTTTTCAATATGCCAACTTTATTTTTTACCTCAATTGTTGCTTTGAATTTTTTCTACTTTTATTGTAAACTTTTCGTTCGGGGACTTTTGTTTTAATATAGAACTCTTCAGCTCCAGACTACAGTCCGTTTCGGAGCTGAAAGTACAGTTGTCAACTCAGTGCAGTTGACAAGTGGCAATCGTCGACTATGACAACGTATTTGTTTAAAGGAAAACTCAATATGACAGCAATTAAAAGTGTTACAGTTGTATGACAGAAATAATTGACATTAAAATGGATAATTGATCGAAATGGATATTTGGCACAATTGTAATGATTATGATTTGAGCTTATAGCAGCTAAACGATTTTACCAAAAACAATTTATTTATAAATTATTTCTAATTTGTATTTGATTTTGGATTAGGAATTTTCATTGAGGGCACATTGATTTATGATCAAGTTTATTGCTTAGTCAGGAGGAAATTTGTATCCTACAATGATTTTATTTAATAACTTTTTGAGATCTGATATTTAAATTGATGAAACATAGTGTCCATCAAACTCTCTTCAACTCGACTTTATTGCAAAATAAGCGGAGTTTAAATAAGAATTTTTCGGGAAACTTTTGCAACAGAAACAAAAAAAAACTTTCCATTGAAGTTTTTTATGAAATTTTCTACACCCTTTCTCTCTTCCCCTTTATTCCCCCTTTTCCCAGCCGCTTGACTTTTATGAATTTTCCAGCTTCCCTCAGTTGTTGTTGTTGTTGTTATATTTGTGTTTGTTGTGGCACCTTCGTCTGTTGCAAAAACCCTCTTTTCCCCATGTTCCGCCTCTTATGTATATATCATCCCCCATCGAAGCCGAAAACTCTCAAGTTTTCGGCTGCTTGTAACTTATTGGCATTTTGCCTTGGCAATATAATATTTTTTACTTAGTGCGATGTTGTTTTTCTCTCTTCTCCTTTTTTCTGGCAAAGTGAAATCAAAAATTTATAGATTTTAGTTATTCATGTGAAATCTTTAAGATGCCCCCTTTAAAAATATTAAGCCAAGCACACACACACAAAAAAAAAGAAGCTCAGAAGCACGTTCGCCGTCATAACTCAGCAACTGGGAAACTCAAAAAGCGAAAAAAATAAACCAAAAAACACCAGAAACACAAAACAGAACCCCAAAAACTGAGAGAAGAAACAGAGGCATCCCAAATGCGACCCACTTCAAAAACTCACGACTGTCTATTAACAGCTATAAGAAAAACGCGTCGAGTTCAAAAGCTGCAGGCGTCTCGTACTACACAACTAAAAAACAAAATACATAACAAGCGCCAAAAAAAACACTCAAAGCTGGTAAAAATATTTCGATGGAGTGAAAAGGGTTATGACCTGCAAAACTGAACTCCTAATGCTCTTGTTACCAAAGAAAATAGTTTAGAATGGCTGGAGCACAATAAAGGATGCTCATGTCATCAATGTTATATTTGCTTATCAACTTGATTATGATATCAATACCAGGTATTTTGCAATGCCATTTGTTGTGTAGTAAAATTATTTGTTGAAAAAAAAGTTGAGGTATTTTCTTTGTAGAGGACAATTAAGTAAATTGAGCATTTCAACCAAAGCTGGAATTAAAGTATTGAAACATTTCCACAAAAGCTGTTTAAAATAAAATTAACGAATTAATGGGACTGATATTTTTTTGCTTTTCTTGTTTAGGAATTTGAAAATATTTTAGTACATATTATTTAACAAATGTGTTAATAATGGTTTTAGTTCCCCCAAAGCGAATTTAAAATTTGAAACACGGTTTTTTAACTGTCAAACCTTATGGAATTTTCGTCATACTTTGAACAGCCGTTGGTTATTAAATACATTATAATTTGAAGAAAAATAACTGGGCAAAGTTTTTCATAGATTTTTTTGTTTTCAAGATGTCTGTCTTTTTTTTTTTTGCCCGCGCTTTACAAAGATACGAAAAACGCGCCCAAGGCTGAGGAGCATTTCAAAAAGCAATCCAGAGGCAAAAAGAATGCCTCCATCACACCCACTGCCCCACTAAAAACACTGAAACCACCTCCTCCTTTGAATGCAAGAAGCTTTTGGCATTGCAGCGGGGCAAAGCCTAAAATCAAATCAACGAAAAATCCTAAACGTGCCCAGCTGAGGGAAAAGGAAAAAATAAAGGGGTGGGATTCGGGGATTCGAGGAGCTCTCCATATCAAAAATTCCCTTTCAGCGAAGATGATAGCTACAGAGCCTCCGCGCGTTTCTCCTTTTCATTCACTCACACGCAGCCAGCTGTTTTGGGGCCTTTTTCAATGCATAAATTCATAATTCACAGGGGTTAAGAAAAGGGGGCCTCGGGGAAGGGGGTGGGAAAGGGGAAGCGGGAAAGGAAACTCTTTACAAATCGCATAAAGCTAAAGAAAGTACTGCGTTTAAGTCCTGATCGACTGCAATGTGTACCTCCTCTATATATATGTTCTCTAAAATATATGTTTTGTCGGTAGATGATTTGCCATTTGGTCAACCTATGTAATTAATTAACAATAAAACTAAAGTTATTTAGTAGCAATACAACAATTTAATAAAAACTCTGCTTGTTCATATTAAAAATGTTGTGTATGATATAAATACTACTGTTAAGCTTATTTTGATGAACAGCCAAAAATAATAGCTTCCTAGTTTCCCCCACTTCACAAACTCTGCAAATGAAATCAAATACCCCAGAGCAGATGGTATACCACGGAAAACCGCTGGCGAAAATGGGAGGATTTTCCACCCCTTCGTTGAGTTTTTGCTTAGATTATTTAGCTCTTCTTTTTTTTTGGGAAAATGCAGCCTGTGGCGGAGTTAAAGCAACGTGCTCAATTAAGCTTCCACACACCCACCAAAACACACATTAAAACAAACACAGTGGAAAAGTTTTTTGGCATGGCACGTGGCTGGCCGCTAATATTTATGGCAATTAGTTTTAATAGTTTTGCTTGTACATTTCCATGTAAAGTTGTGAACTCACTCATCTCTTTCACGTCCATTTGCCTGTCTATGTGTGTGTGTGTAGTTTAAACAACTGCCTAATGTTGTTAACAATTTGTTATAATACAGCAATATTTTAGATTTAATTAAGTGGGATATGTGTACATAAATAAAAAGGCTGCGAAATACATACATACAAATTTTTATAAGCTCATTAAAGCTAAAAAAAAGTCTTAATGTGTGCTATTGAAATCACTTTAATAAAAATAATTTCACAAGCACTTTCAATTTTAGGAAACAATAAAAAAAAAAGTTGTCTTAGTAGCTGTTATTCCAACCTTCACTTTTTTGACAAATTTCTTAAAAAATATACAAAATGCCTTATCAACACGATAGTTAGCCAAAAGCAATGATATTTTCCTATAGAGAAAAGGTGTTAAAGTCAATTACACCAATACAAAAATAATACTAGATTTGTTAAATGCTGCAGCCCAAAAGTATGCAAATTAAAATAATTATTTGTCAAGCGCCCGCGAAACCACCGAGGTTGAAAAGGCAACATCAGCAGGCACAATCCGAAAATGAGGATCACTGCAGTTTAAGCCAACTTTGTCAACTGTCAATTCAACACAAATGTGTCCCAAATGTGGAAGAGGAGTCCGTGGGAATTCTATCAAAGGAGGAGCACAAAGTCCAGGAAATTCCCCCAATGACCAAGCAACCAAGAAAGAGACGAATAGCACCGCAACCTCCACCGAAACCCAGAAAAATCCGGGAAGAAAAAGTCCCCAACGATGATCATGATCACTGCGCGTTCGTTGAGCAACTTTTTGCCGGAACAACTGTAGCAACAACAACTACAGTGGTTGCGGGTAAGCTCAGCCTCGAACAAAAAACAAACATGCGATTTTTGCCATCGATGTCGCTGCTGCTGCGCTGCCTTAATAATGAGTAATGAGGTTTTTTAATATTTGTGGGGTAGGCCGAGTCTGTGAAGTGTTCGTCGAAAGGGTAGTGAAAAGTGCATATCATACTTTAAATATAGTTTTAATTTGTATAAATCCCCTTCAACCAAAACGTCAATTTTGTCATCGATTAATATATATATTTTTTTTGTGTTATTTGTTTCAAGTTTTGTTATCAAGTACTCACAATATCGAACGAATGATTTTAAAAAATTAGACGAAAATTATAGCTTCAATATTTTGTACAACTTTAAAACATTAAAAGCACATTTTTATGTAGCTAAACACGTAAAGAAAAATACTATCTACAAGTCGTTAATTAGTTTTAATACACATAGTTTTACTAACGTTTCCTTCTCTAATTTGAATAGGCAACATTAGGGTTTTTCAATGATCTATTGAAACAGGTCGATGTTTATCGTTCAGTATAGGTAAAGCGAACATACTGGAAACATTTTGTTTACTTTAATGCATAGCTGATTAAAAAAATACAAAAAGTAAAATTGTTTTCGGTCTTCAGTTTCTAAGAATGATCAAAAAATTTTTGTTGTGATACTATTATTAAGAGGTAACTTGATCTTCGATCACTATAAATGATCTTTCCCTTTTTCTGCTTTGCTTTCGTTTCATGTAACTCGAGCTTAAGACCGTCAAGAAAAATATATACACATACATATATTTATTTCTCTCAGTTCTCCAATTCTCTCTCTACACGTTCACTTTTTCCTCTCTGTCCTCTCTCCAGTTCTCCCCGATTCTCTTTCGCTTTGTTGTGCGGCTTTTGACTTTCCATCGCGCTGGAGCTGCAGCGGCTCTTTCCACGCTGTTTGGGTTTTAATTCCAATCCCATTCCCGGCAAACCAGTTGTTGTTGGTTGTTAGTAACGCTATGAACTCGCTTCCGCGCAGATCGCTCCATCTGAAAAATATTAAAAAACTAAGGCCCCTTAACAAAAATAGACACCACAGGTAATGCAAATAAAAGTACACAAGGGCAAATACAAACAGTGTGTTAAATAACGTGAAAAGTGACAAGTTGTGTGTGTGCTGTGTTTGAGGAAAGGGCCCAACAAATGCAATTAGCAATCTACAGGTGTTTATGCGGTGTTCTTTTCTACCTTTTTATCTGGGTGTACTAGTACCCATTTCCTTCGTTATCGGAAGGTTCATCTTTCCAATTCGGCTTTTGTTTTGCTTTCAATTTGCCTTAATTGCCCATGGACAACAAATTAAACAATTTATTTTTGAAAGAGAGAAGGCAACTGACGCCAACGCTTATTTTTTTCGGTTCAACTTTTTTCTTCCCCATAACCAAAACCAGTTTTGGGTTCTGTTTTGTACAATTTTCTTTGTTTACTTTTTGGGGGATTTTCTCCGAACCTTTCCCATTTTCATTTTCACTCGGCCCACAGCACACACACCTTTTTTCCGTGCTTTTCTTTCTTGACCATTTTCCATATAGATTTTCATAATTTTGCGGCTTTCCAGTTTTTAGTAGTCTCTCTGAGAGTATTCTCTCTTTTTCATCGCGTTTTATGTTCTCTCTTTCGGCTTCCAGTGGCGCCTCGTTTTATTTACTTTTGGTTAATTATTATTTCTTACACATGTCGCTTTTGTGAATGAGCCATCGCATTAGTGGATTAATGGCATATAAATCACTCGAGCCGCAGTTGGCAGTCTGTTTTATATAATTCCAAATATCTGAACAGCGAGCTCATCGCATTTTGTTGCAAAATATCGATCTAAGGAATACAGTGTTTTCTAGACTTTTTTTTCTTTTCATAAATATTACGTTAAAAGTCTATTGTGTCTAAAGAACTCAACTTTGTCAAAGTTCTTAAAATATTTTTTTAACTGACATATTTTTTTTTTTATTTTAAAAGGCACAAGACAGCTTACATTTTTGAATTGCTTTTATTTTTCTTATTTATCTTCAATACAAGACATTGTATTTATATTATATTTTAAAAAGTTCGAAAACCAATTCTGTTTAAAATTGCTCCATTTTATTTCGATTAGTTACCTTTGGTGCCCCTTTTATAGTTTTATATTTATGTACATACAGCTTGATTTGTAGGTGAATTTTAATTTTTCTGCTATCTTTCTACTTTTTCTTATCTCTTTTACTCTATCTCGATTGTCTATTTCTCTATTTAATCCTAACATTCTAAACGGCTAACCGAAAACAAAGACGACGTGGTCAGTTTGGATTACACCGATTCGCTAGAGTATCACAATTGCAGCAGCGACGATTGCTGCTACGCCTCCAACGACACTTTAACCCAGAATCAGCATCAGCAATTGCAGCAGCGACAGCGGCAACATCGTCACCACCATCCTTATGAAAATAATCACCACCATTATCCCTACGATCGGAGATCCCTGTGCACAAGTTGTTCAAGCAATGATTCTTTATTCACAGATCCCGTGGACGAACTGATCATACCCAAAAAGCACTATTTAAATGCAGCTAAATCCGATCTTCACCAAAGTGTTGGAGCTACGAAATCGAAACGCGATCGTCCACTGAGCGAAATAAGTGTGACTTCAGTGGATACATTATCCCCCAGCACTGCGAAAGCAGTGCTTGAACTGCAAAAACGCTGCCGAGCAGATAAATTGGCCTGCCTGAGCTTAACTCAAGTCACCTACCTCAGCATAGCCAATGAGCTCCAGGAGGTTGAGGAAGCGGATCAGGCCATATTCCTTAATACCGATCTTCTGGTAGCACCCAATAGCCCTGCGGAAAGTTCGCCGGACGAACTGATGGCCTTGCAGTTGGGCAAAAAGCTGGCCCAAGTTTTGGGCAGTGGAACGGGCACACCTTTGACCCCAGGAAATATGGACGGTGGCACACCGGGAGCTTCCAGTCGAGTGGATTCCCCACTGGGAAACGGGGAACTCTTCAACGTCTCCAAGGCCAAAAAGGTTGAGCTTCAGAACCTTTCGTCCCGATTTACAGCCGCCGTTAGTCAAACACCGCCAGGTGTTTCATTATCGACCCCAAATGAAGCAGGTGAGAATAGATCTTACGAAGGGATTTTTTTAATTGAAAGGGTATGTATAAAATCAAAAAAAATACATACATTAGGAATGCGAACAAAAACATTTCCGTAGAAATTAAAGGCGTTTTTTCACTCTGAAGACAAAAAAAAACACAAATTTAAATGAAATGGTATTTAAAAATGAATTGCTTTAAACATACTGTTCTTTAAATCCTCTTGTTTGACATGTTGTTTTTGAAAGGGTATGTATAAAATCAAAAAAAATACATACATTAGGAATGCGAACAAAAACATTTCCGTAGAAATTAAAGGCGTTTTTTCACTCTGAAGACAAAAAAACACAAATTTAAATGAAATGGTATTTAAAAATGAATTGCTTTAAACATACTGTTCTTTAAATCCTCTTGTTTGACATGTTGTTTTTGCGCAAGGACATCAATAGGTTTAATTTTAGGCGACCAACATTTAAGCACATAAAGACCATTTTAAAAAATGAACCAATTTTAAGCTTTTGATAAATCATGTAAAAAATTAAAAGCATTATAAATATACTAAGTGAAATAAATCAATAATTAAATTCTCTAATCAAATTAGCACACAGATTTTGCATAATTAAATAAATGATTAATGAACATAAATGCAATTAATCAAAAAACAAAGAAATCGCTTGCATATAATTTGAACGAAGGTATGAAAACCTGTGTGAATTATGTAGAAAAAAGCTTAAAGCCCACAACCCACCCAGTGCACTCAATCTCCCAGTTTTTAGCCTTGTTTATTGTGTCCCACTTGAAGCCATATGTGTGTGCCCTACAGAGTAGTCCTTCAGTCAAAAAAAAAAAATGAAGAAAGGGACATGTCTAAAAGGTTGTCCCTTTTTTGTGCTGTTTGAAGCTTGTTGCTTATTTCGCACTGCGCCAATTTCGAAGGTAAACACAGGTCGCCCAGGAGTGCTTGTCAAACTGTAGTTTTGAGTGTTTTTTTCCACCCACCAACCCCCTCACGAAATTGAAGTGGTCCTTGTCCTCTTGGGAGGTGATAGCAAACAAAAAACAAGCCCGCACAATAACTTGAAAGTAGAGTCTACGCCTTCACTTCTTGAAAACTCCCAAATTTACAACATTTTTTGGTCTTTTTTTCCATATTATACAAAACCTTAGTTTCTTACAAACCAAACGCCTTAAAAATGAAAACATAGAAGCTTATGTTGTAATATACTTGTATAAATGCTGTTTCTTATAATATCTCTTGCATAAGTATCTTAAAAAACCCCTAATAAAAAGAAAACCTCAAGACAAAAAGGGTGCTTTCAGGACCCTATTGGAAAGTTTTTTAATTAACTCATGTAGCAACAGTCTTCCCATTTTTCTCTTTTGCGACCAACACTCATTGTTTTCCGAACTGATCCGATCAGTGGCGCCTTTAAACAAAAAAAAGCGCGAGAAAATGCTGGAAAAAAGGACTGAACAAAAGCAAGCAGGACCCAAAAGTAATTATTGGCACATTTATGCAAGGACTCGTTTTCCTCCTCCGCTCCACATGATATTTTAAATATATAATTGCCCCCGAAACTCGCAGAATCCCCACCCCCGAAATTCACCTAATTGCGTTCGCCCAACTCGCTCAGCTCGATAAACAAAAAAATAAACAAAAGCGAGCATGGTTCGCTGCTTTTTTGGGCCTCTGGCTGGGGGTATCGCGAATACCCAGCAGAGCCAAGAATTCCGCACCAGAAAACAAAAAATACTACCCTACACACAAAAAACATTTGTAAAAACTTAAAAATTGCAAACACGTCTTCATTGTTTACAAAATGTTGGCCGGAAACAGGCGCTTCAGGCCCAGCCTCAGTTTCCATTTATCCCCGACTTTGTTGATTCCCAATTGTGGCTCCGCAGGGAGGCAGGAGAAAAAAGTGAAAGTTTAATTTTTAATTAAATCATGTTGTATAGAATGATACACGCGGGAGTGTTATCCGCCAAATCGAAGAGCAGGAGGCGAAGGCATAACCACTTGGGTACACAGTCAATGATGATGGGCTCCGATAAGCGCTCCACAGGGCCTACTCATTCGGAGAGGAGGGACCATAAAAATTTGCTACCCGGAATCAAGGATCCGGCTTAAAGTACACAAATTGGGCGATGGGGCGGTGTGAGGTAATGGAAGATTTAATGCACTAGAAAAATATATGTTTATTTTTGGCCGAGGCAGGCGCACTTTTTTTTATGAGGCAGGCTGCAGACCATGAATTTGGATTTTATGAATGTGAATCATTTAAATATTGGCATGATACTTGCTTAGGGCATTTTAATTGAGGAAGGACACTTAAGCGCAAGAAATCAGAAATTTAAATCAAAGCGCTTTAAAACAAAGCTGAATCGTACATTTTTGTTCGAAAAAGTTTCCTCACTAATTAAATATTCAATTTCTCAACCTGAACTTTTCGGGTCGCTGCTGTAAATATTGATTTTATGAATGTAAATCATAGAAAAATGTAAGTTACATGATTTTTATAAACTTAAAATTGAAAAAAAAGCTCGGAATTTAATTAAAATGACTTTTAAATAGCTTAATGGAATACATCGCAGTGAACCATACAATTAACCCCGATTTATAACTTTCAAATTATATTTTATAAATGACGGTGTAAAAAAGAAAGCTTTTTTTAAACTCAAGGACTTTTAAATGTAATCCAAAAGCATTGAATTCTTTTCAGAACATCAGGCTATTCTGAAATCCCCAATTTTTCACCGTCCAGACAGCAGAAATGATAAATGATTGGCAAATGTTTGCCAAAAATTCTACAATTTAACCAGTAATTATGGGAAGTGACTTATGCGCTGCCTGAATACATTTATCTTCAATTTTTCACTTATTTAAGCAGCCAACGCCAGGAATTTCCCGCCCAAGAATTTCTATACAAATTTATCCAGCTAATGCCATTGCCTCGTCATTCGTTTATTCGTTCACAGGAGCTTCAGGACTTTCGGGAGGAGGGGTTTCGTCGCTGGAAACGCAATCAACTGTTATAATTTCGTTTAAATCATCTCAAACACCTGTGCAGTCTCAAACGAATTCAGCAGCTTTTGACAATGTGGAGGATGACACGGCGCCACTGCCACTCCCACCGCCGGCCCCCGGCTTCGGCACGCCCACCACGCCCATTTTGTCGAGCAATGTGCTGAAGAAGGTCGCCAGCTTCACGGTCGAGAAGTCTTCGGCGGGCAATAGCACCAGCTCCAATACCCAAACCCCAAATTTACTTCCCGCCGAGGAGACAACGCTCTTGGCCACAACCACCACTCCAAGTTCATCGCTGTTGGCAAATCCAAATCCGAACCCAGAAATTGGTGGGGGAGGAGCTGGTTCGCGTCGCGGTTCATCTTACGTACCGGAAAAGTTAAGCTTCGCTGCATATGAAAAGTTCGAAGGTAAGTTTGCCGAAATATTCGTGTTTAAATACTCCAGGTGAAGAGCCTGGGTACTGGAAAATACTACGGGGTATTGGTTGGGTTATCGACTTTGTAGGTTGGAGGAGGGTATTCTTTGTACACTAAAGACTGTTTTAACAGTACTTTTTGTTTATTTGGTTAATTTTTTTTAACAAAAAGACTGGTGAGTTGCATTTCCTTTTTAAATTTTTAAGTATTACAAAGGCCTGAGATCTGGGGATTTTTAGTCCCTTAAAAATAAAACGTCATGTTTTAAGTTTTCTTCATCGGACTTTTTCATTCGCATAAAATTGTTATTGACGTATTCTATAGTTAAAATTTTAATAATATTAATATAATTTTAAAATTTTTGTTTAAGTACACAATCGGTAGAGACAACTCAATAAAAAATTGAGTTCTAGTTCTACTACAAAAATTGTAAATTAAATTTCTAGCTTACTTCCATACAAGAAATATATATTAAGAGATATTATTTTCTAAATTACTGTTCAAATAAGTTGTTTTTATCGAGGTTAGCTTTAAAAGCCCTTAAAAGATATTAGAAACTGAAAAGTATGCATTTATGAACTGCGAATTCTACAGATGGAAGCCTCTTGGTTCAGATAAGTGCAATTTTTAATTTGCTGCTTCCTTTCGTTAGTATAAAATCTTTAAGAGTATTAGGGCAGTGCTTTCGCCTTTTATGAGATGCGCTTTATGCTTCAATCTGCGACTTCAGTGAAGCGATGCCAAAGGCAGGAGTATTGGGAAGAGAAATGGGGGCTGGGTTAACAGGGATCTTGGGGGAGAAATATAAAGGTAACCTCTGCGATTTCTGCGCATTTACTGTTTGCCTTTTGTGCCGTTTTCTCGGGGAACATTTAATTTTATTTCCCTTTCCGTTTTCTTCCCTTTCATTTTCTTTTTCTGTGCTGCTCCACGTTTGATTGCGTTTGTTGTTTGCTTAAAGTTAACAATTAATTTGCCTGCTTCAGCTTGAGCACACTTCTCCCTCACCCCTTTGCAATTTTCCATCTGAAAATCAGTCAGGAAACGCAAGCCAAATCAAGTTGAATGATTGCATAATTGGGAAATTTTGTATGTAAATAGAGGAGGAGGCAAAACTTGCCAGGTTAACATTTTCGCAAGTGTTTGAAGTGCACACGCATATACTAAATTATATTCTTGTAGTCTCACCTTCTCTCTGTAGCCCAAAAATGTGTGGAATACTTCGGAAAAAGACTTCAAATTCGTCTCCCAAGCCAAGATTGAAAATATCCGAAATTTTAGTTGCCTAGGAATGCCGGACAAAACTTTTTGTACAGTAAACACTGTTCAAGAACACGCTATTTTCTTAAATCAACTACACAAGTCTTAAAATGTTTAAACGTGCACTACATAAATAATTTGTTAACACTTTTTAGTATTGTCTTCTCCAACAAAATAAAGTTAAGAGCAATATTCGGATGTTCTAATTTATATATTTTTCAAATTAATGCACAATT
Organism: Drosophila oshimai; assembly: GCA_018150695.1. Classification (NCBI taxonomy): domain Eukaryota; kingdom Metazoa; phylum Arthropoda; class Insecta; order Diptera; family Drosophilidae; genus Drosophila; species Drosophila oshimai. The sequence continues at coordinate 38,810 of JAECWM010000294.1, read as the reverse complement.
TTTTTATTTAAGGTGTACCATAATATTTTGCATTTCATTAAAAAGGTTTTAGTAAAATTGTAAAGTTTGTTACTAGATTTCTCTTTAAACAAATCATTATAACAAAAAAGTATGCAAATATTTAATTTCTTTATTGTAAAGGATGTATTGGAAATTGCTTTGATTTACTCTTTCTCTATTTACTTATAAAGTTCAAGGCATAGACTATCTACTGTAATTATTAACACTGTATGCTTGCATTGTTATACGTTCGAAAATTCCGGCTACAAATTTCCGGCGCTTGGGCGAAACTATTTCCAAAAATCCTCTACTCACCCGAAATGGCGATGTGAAAAGGCGGAAAACTTTATCTTCAAACGCATCGCGGGCATTTTGGAGGCGCAGTTTTTGACACATGCCACGCCCACATTGGCAGGGGGCGTTGTTGGGTGGCCGAAAAGCGCTAATTGGTAAGCTCATCGTTGTCAGGCTTTTCCTCTTTGCCCGCTTTTTGGCACCCAGGGATCCTGATCCTCCGCCATCATCATCGTCCGTTGTCGCCTGCTGCAAATTAATGCAAACAAACATTTTAACGCCTCGCTGGGCAAACAAGCGAAGACGCGAAGTGGGGGTTAGCTGAGCTGCTGGCCACGCAATTTGATGCACTGAGAAAAACGCAAACACATGTTCTAGAAACCTGAAGAAATGTGGAACTATAAACACAAAAGTAGTAACTCTGATCACATTTATTTTGTTGTTGTTTAACTATGTTTCAAAATATTAAAAGTGGTAAAAAAAAAGGAAATATTTTCGTTGGTTGGGGCCATTTTAGTTATAGGGATTGCATTGTTTTTTTTTAACTAAGCTGGCAAATAAACTAATATTCCCTTACACAGCGTGCATCACGCATGAGGTCACCATACAGTTTACAGTCCTCAAGTCCCCAGTGATAGAAATTATTAGGTTCTCCATGTGGTTCTCTGTGGAGGCCACAGATACGGGTTCGTCCTCTTTGTCCCGATCGTTGATGCCCAAAAAATAATGATTGTCTCTCTGCAGTTTCGCATTGACAGCGACAAACTCCTCCTAATTTTTTATTTATTTATGCGTCAAAAGGGGCGTGGTCAAGCTTTGGACAAACTTGATCGGCGTGGGGTATATAGTCTGTTTGCAAAATTAGGTGCCTCTAGCTCTTATAGTTTCGAGATCTCGACGTTTGTACGGAGGGACGGACGGACAGACAGACATTTGCAACGTTCACAGTATTTACGATACTCCGTACTGGAAACAAAAATCATGAGAATCTAATTTGCAAAAAAAAAAAATTTATAGTAGAAAGATTTCTTTGATTCCACATTCGCATTGTTATTGTATACTCTAGCTTCTCATTGGTTTAAATTAGTTGTGCTTTAAGCCGTGTTCTATAATATAACATAATATTTTATGCATATTTATAGGTACGTGTTATTGTAAAAATCAAAGTTAGTTAGTTAGTTTTCGATAACCCAAACAGATGAAATTTTGTTCCCGTGTAGCTTTCGTGTCTCGCATTTTCACTGTCGTCGTCTCTGAAGTGGCCATCAATTCTTCGTGGCTTTTCAGCAAGATGGGAGGGGATGGTAACATTTTGGGACGGACAGGGGACAACAACAGAAGCTTTTTGTCGCGACTTTTCATCAGGCAACGTCCGGCACCGCTTTCAGAGCAAAAATCTGATTTATATGCTCGACAACATCACGTTCACCAGCTTCGCTTGGATGAAGTGATTCTGGCCGGGATGAGGGCCACCATTTGAATGGGGGGACGGACTTTAAGGAGGTCTGCCTGCCGCCAAAGTATGGACGACAATGTTTTTGGCCAATGCATAATGAAAACAATATTTTGGGTAAGGGGAAGCATCTGCTATAAAGCTTACTCCCTCTACTTTTAGTACCCCGTAATAGCTGAAACATTGTAGTTGAAATTTCAACAAGAAATAAAAACCTAATATTTATTCTTCCATAAACTTTTATGAAAATGAGAGTAATTTGAACTTTGAAAATTGTTTATCAATTTCTCTTTTTCTTTACTTTAACTTAGGGTCATTACTATTAGTTTTATCAAATTGTACGTGGAATTATACAATGACTATTTAAAATATCGTTAATGAAATGAATATATATTCCTGGGTATTTTGGAGTCGCTTTAAATCTTATTCATCGGCTGCATCTGTCCTTCATTGCTTCGTTTTGCGTCCTGCTTTGTGGTTTTCTGGCATCGTTTCATTCTCATCCGTTTTGTTTGTCGGAATGAAGAGAGCGAACGCCACTCTGCCGTTGATGAATGCAACGCATGCATGCGTGAGCCACCAAAAACCGCGGCACCACCCATCACACCACCCACCGCTCCACCTCCTAAGCCACTCCCACCTTGCCCCTGTGCCCTGCACTTCAAAAACCAGTTACAGATATCACTTATAAACTTGAAAAGCTCAAAATTTGTTTAACAGTATTATATGTAGGTACATTTTCACTTCATTGAATAGTTTCAAAAAACAAATGTATTTTTCAATCGATCATTATATATTCACCTCGATAACGATGACGACTTCTTATTTCCTCTGTCGCTTTGAATAGTAGTCGACTGAAAATCGATGGGACAAACACAACAAATTATATCGTTATTATTGAAACTCTATTTTATATACTTCAAATAACTCTTTCTTAAAGACAAGGATTGCAAATGTAAATTTAGTTTAAGGTTGACTTAGATAATATCTTTAAACCTTCTCAGTAAAATACAAACATTTAATAAAATGATATGTATCGGTAATGTTTTTTTCTGTGTACGGTTGTTGCATTTGCCTGGCTAGCAGTTATGCAAATGTGTTGTGCGTCGTCCGTGGCGCAGTTTTCAGCAAAACCCGTTTGCCACAACGCCGCGACGGCGCCAGCAATAAAGGCCATACGCAACAACAATTGGAGCAGAACAACAAAACAACAAAAACGGACACTACAAAGATACCGCCTGCTGATGAGGCCAACAGATGATGACTAGCTAAGCTGGCGCTTCCTTCCTGCCTTTCGGTTTTGGCCTCAGTTTTAAACCCCCTGAAACGTGGCCATCATCGATACCAAAATGGCAATCCTTGGCATCAACTTTGCATATGGTGTGTGCTAATGATCTTGTGAGCCCAATTGTGACCCGTGATGAGTGTGCGTGTGGGGAGTACATAGATACTAAGGCCCAGGAATACGGTTATGCAACATTATGTTTTAATTAACAGATTATGTTAACATAAGCCCGAAAACTGAGATAGTACTCTATTGTTTTGCTCTTTTTCGTTTTGCATAACCGCTAGATGACCGCCCCTTTAGTGACCTACGATTTCCGCATCGTTTAATTTTTTTGTGATGTTGCTCTCGAACCGATCAGCTCAAAAGCAAGATACACGTTTGCCTGTTTACCGCCTGGACTTCTTTCCATCTTGGTCACTGCCATGTCTTTTTGGTTCCTGTCAAGTTTCTCTGGATCTGCCCAGTATCGCTAGGATTGCATTTTGTGTCCGAGCTTGGATATTCAAATGCTTCCGGAGATTAGCGTTGTGATCGTGGAGTGGAAACATTGCTGCTCGACAGAATTTCTTGCACTGACTCGGTGAATCCGTCACTACACACCGTGGTGAACACGTGTTGTCCTGGAAATAACCACGTCGCCCACATTCCACAGAAAAAATCCATACAAAAAATATGTTACTGAGTTAATCGTTTTGAGGATAATAGTAATAATTTTAGAACATAGGAAATCGGGCTGTCGTTAATCATTTTTATTTATTTTTCAAAAGTTGAAATTTAAATATCTCTGATTCCTGGAATTCCTATTTGTTTCCATAGAAGCTAAGCTCCAAATTTGCCTTCTCGTTATTTTGATTACAAAGTTTAAAGCTCAAAAGCTTACTTTTTTAATAATTTTATTTCAAAAGACCTAAAATCTGACACAATTAATAATTAACTTATTTAATCTTACTAACTAATCTAATTAACTGTTTTTTAACTAAAACTATTAACACTTTTCAATTTAAATGCTTAAAGAATATTTTAAGAACATTTTTTATACGACTAACACGGTTTCCCAGTGCAGTTTAATTTTATTGATTTGCGTCACTCAATCTTTAAAAAATCACCCTATCAAAACGATTTAATGATAGATTAGACTTTTTACATCAATTTTACAAAGCCTATCAATCAGTCAGCTTTTTCTGCTATCTTAAGCACACTTCACATACAAAAAAATGTATAAAAAGATAAGAAAAACAAAAACCATAACAATCTTAAAAAAATTTGGGAAATGGCTTTAACGTTTGAATCAGTTCAATTTGTGTTGAAATTTAACCCTGGTGATTAAAGAAAGTAGTGACGTGCTTGAAATTGCCTGAACTGCTGTAGCTGAAAGAGTAAATTTAGACAAATGATTCAATGGCAGAAAGCTACAAAATCAAAAAAAAAAGCCGTGACTGATAAAAGCAGGCGACCTTCTCAGGGCCACTAAATTTTATATTCCATGTCTAGTTTTCTCTCTCCACAATTGCCGTCTTATCAATACACAGAAAATAAACATTTCGAATTTTTGTATTAGTTAGATATTGTCTCCATTTTTTTGTTTGTGTCAACTTATATATCAATTTTATAATTTAAAAGTGAAATTGTTTTCAAAGAACAGATTGTTTTTTTTTTTAGATTGTTATAAAATTTTTAATGTTTTGCAATTTTGTAAATAGACTATTTCTGAATCGAAGGCTTTTGATTACATTTGAATACGAAGAAAAATAAAAGAATCTTGGATATTGTTCAAATAAAATTATATGTATCTTTTTCATTTATAAAACAAGGTTTGTATGATTTTATTTTCACAATCTTCGTTCTATAAGGTGATCACTTAAATTAAGTAAATATTTTTACATAGATTGAAGTACTTTTTTTTTTGGCTGTGTGTGCTTACCAGACGTAGTTGATTGAGACTGGCGCTGTTGTCATATTCTAGGTATTGATAATGCTGATAAGTTTTGACACAGTTCAATTTTTTTGCGTTAATCAAAAACACTCAACTTAATTCGTGTAGGTAGTTGAGAATCGGGACTAGTCGGAGAAAGTTCCACTAGGTCTGCTGATCTAGAAGTGAATTATAAATACTGTATATTATGTCCAGTGCCTTGAGCAGCGTTTGGTGCTCTCTGCTGGCCAAGCAGCCTTCGAAGGATTTTGAAGTTGAAACTGGAGGGCGACCGCAACCATTGGCTTTGCAATGGAATTCCCAGGAGGATGTTCCCAATCTCTCACCACATTATCTCCAGCTTATGTCGTTGGCCGCTGGACGGGCCCAGAAAACTCGATTTTGGAAAGGAAAACTGGAGAGGGAGGAAGCGGAAGAGCCACCTGACGGCGTATCAGAGGACTGGGCGGAAACTAGCCTACGCGTCCAGAGGATACGCGTTGACCTGCCCGAGACATCTGACCCAAAACATCTGCTCCTGCTGCTGCTACAAACTGTTTCCCACTCAAACGCTGACAGCCAGCGTAAGTTTGTTTCTTTTTTTTTGTGCCACAAAAAAGTTTGTATGGCTTTTTAGTAGGTTGATAAAGTCTCTCTGTTATGTGGAGGAGCTGTGAAATTAAAGTAATTTGGCTTAGTTCTCAAGTTGAATAACAAATTTTTTTTTTAAATTTTTCTCTTGAAGAGTAATAATAAGTGATTGGTTTAAAATCCGCAAAGGACACATTTCTACCCGTAGAGCCCAGTACTAACCTGTATAAAAAAACCTATAAAACGAACATCTCTACACAAAAATGACATGCTACATTTTTCTCGAGCAAAATTTTGCATAGAGATTTTCGAATCGTAGGTTGTTTTATCCAGATGAGTGGTAGGCTTAAGTTGAAAACTGCTTCTGCTGGTTTTTCATTTCTGGATCTTTAAGTGTACATTTTTAAATAAGATCAAATTTGGTCCCTAAAATAAAACGTACAAGATCTTTTAGGTTTTTATAATAATTAACAACATTAATATAAGGGAACCGTTTCAGATATTTTCACTAAATCGTGATAAAACATCTAGTAGAGGTGATGCGCTATTTATAGCACTTATAAAGGTGGTTTAGATTCAAACTTAATACAAACTATAATTACCACAAAAACCAATTAACAATACCCAAGAACGAATCAAAGTTCTATACCCCATATTGTCTACAAAATTAATAATTTTTTTTTTAGTTCGTGGCCTCTTTTTTTTATGGTTTGTCTTATCAATCTATTAGTCATGCGTGTATATACCTACTATATAGCAGTCAAGGAAAACAAATGATCAAGTAGACCTGTGGAACTTCCAAACTATTCACCCAGTGAAATCAATTGATTTTAGATATTGATTTATTTATATTTATCAAGATTTATTTAGCCATTTATAAAGATATACCTGCTATATACATATTACAACGAGTGTGAGAAATAATAGTAAACAGTAAATAAATAATTAAGCTGATTAAAGATTGTTCGTAAATGAAGAAAGATAATGATGTTGGGCAAAGACCAGCAGTTAATCAGGACTTTCATAAAATATATTTTGAAATACTACAGAATCTTTAATCTATCCAACTGATCTCCATCAACATAGAGTATATTTCAAGTGTCTCTATCGATTAGAGGATTATTTTCCGACCAGCTTGTTTTGTTGTCTGACTTTTACACCAAAAAAATTATTTATTCCAAATTTTTTTAGGGTTCTCAGCGTGGGAGTTCCTTCAACCCCAAGCGTCTCCCACCCATAAATCTCTCCGCTTAGTGGCTACAAGTTTCTGTTATTTTCGGTTGTGAGGGAGTGAGAGAACGAGTGAATGAGTGGTCCAGATGTGATCAAAGTTATTTTATTCAGTTACATCTGTTATTTTCTCCTTGCTTTGCAGGTCAAATGCTGATGAAATGGCTAATCTCAACAATGCAGAGCAACCCGAAGACCTCTTCCTCCAACGATGTCACCCAGGAATTATTTAATTCCTTAGCGCTGCAGTTCTGCTATAATCTCAAATATGTCGGCGTCCTCAAGCAGATCTCCAATGAGCACTTGGATGGCGGATTTAGCGTGAGTTCAATGCACTTTTATTAACCGGAAATTGGTCATCTCTTTGGAAAGGGAAAAGAGAAAAGGGGGTTCTAACTGAAGGGTGCTAACAGGGCGGATGTTGCCACGGAATTGGCGGAAATGATGACAGCGCGTTGGGCTTGGACCGGGAAAAAAGGATGCTAAATCAGGATGGAGGGTTAACAGGTCCGAAGGACAGCTAAACTAAGTTTCAAGTCATTAGCGTTTTAGGAAAAACTATTGATAATGACTCTCCCTACGGCACTGGGCGAAAAAGGTTAGAGCTTGGATAAAACATTTTGTCATCGTATTTTCAGATCTAAGCTTCCTACATGTTTTCAAATCAAAGTTTTTCAAAAAAAAGGTTTGAAAGGTATCTTTTCCGCTTAAAACTTTGTGTAAATTCGTAAAAAGGAACCAAAACGTTTAACAAGAAATAAAGAAGTTAGATAATTCTGTAAATTTTGACGGGCTAATGGGCCCTAATTTTTCAGTGCTCCACCACTCCGGATTTACCCCGAGGCCTGCTTGGCATAAGGACCTTCAACTTATGGCCTCTCTGCATAATGTTACTCATACGCAGCGTTGTCGAAGTTGCTGCAAAAAGTTGTGCAAAGCTGAACCGCAAAGTTGTGCCCGGAAATTAGCAATTCCATTGCAAAAAAATATAAAAAATAAATATAAAAGGAGAAGAGGAGACAAAACCAAGGGGCCAAGCCTTCGTTGCACTTTCATTTAACCGAGCTATAGCGGTTGTCCATCTAACCCTTGCCACGCCCTCTTTACACACCCCATTCACGCCCCTTTACACCCCTGCCTGCAAGTGTCAGAACTTGTTAAAACTTTACAGTCGGCAGCCGTCAACTATCAAAGCCAACTTTTCTTTGGCTGCATTAACAATTTTTCGCTTTTGCTGTTGATTTGGTAGTTTTGCTGCAAATTTATGAAACCCAGGTCGGACACTGCAAACAAAATTTGTTAGCTTAGAGTAAAGGCTCTCGCATTTGGGGAAAATAATTTAAAATTTAAATCATGATTACAATTTCCTAAGAAAATCGATTTAAATGCATAAGTTTTCTATGATCAACGTATCGTTCCGTTTGGTTCTAAATTTCTGAAAAAAAATATAAATTATTTTGAGGATCATAACATTTTTCTAACAAAAAAACTGCATTTTTTTTAAGCACAATATCAAATCTAAATAAATGTTATGACGTCTAAAAAATTATGAATTAAAGTTTGTCCAAGTGCATCATGGAAACCGAGCCCTGCTAAAATGCCAGCTTCCTTTTTATCCTTTCGTTCTTTGTCCAACTCTTTGGCAACCATCTGGCGATGGTCATCTTCATCTGCTGGGCCTAATGGACTCCTTAATAGTTGGCTATATCATCGGGGTACAGCTTAGCCGCCCATTTAGCATTTAGTATTGCTCTTGACCAGAAAGCTAAATAAACAAGCAGTCAAGGAGGTAAAAGGCGGAAGCCTTTAATTTCCCAGTAGCAAAAACAGGCCGAAGAGGCTGTGGCCCATTTCCATTTCGAGGGCTGTAAACCGAGACCCAGTTAAGTGTTATTAGACAGGCGACAGCAGGAACACCAAAAATAACAACACCAACAACGACGACCTACAACAACCAAAAACCACCGCAAATAATGAAGCACTAGATATAGCCCTCAAATTAGTTTAGGCCAAAAGTTTTAGCCACAGCAGCTTAACCTCAAATCCCTGAGAGAACCAAACTCACAAACATATAAACAAAGAGGGGGAGGGGACAGCAGACGACACCGTTAAGTGATTTTCTATGTGATGATACTTGAGCTCAAGATTATGATATCACAAATTTCTTCAACTGGCTGCCAAGTATACATACGTACATACACATATAGAAGGGGAATGGGTTCGACGACGTCTCCGATGTCTCCGAAATGTGTTCGAACTTTTTGGGCAACAGGCCAGCACATTAGGGAGCGACAGGGAGGGCAATGCCAGAGGTTCGTTGTTCGACTTTGACTTTAGTTGGTACAGTTCCTTGTCGCTATTAAACACAACTTAATGTCAATCGGTTTTAACAACTTTATGTGAAATGTACAAAAATTGCGCTGGTTTTGATCTCCAGCTTTTGAAATTAAAAAACTGTCAATAAGTATGCTACTTAATATTTTAAACGAAGAATCGCGTTTATTTTTCATAACACATTTTAAGCCGCCTCTTTTATTTTGAAACCCAGAATTCAAAAATTGTAAAATTTAAAGAGGTTTTAACAGAAGGTGGCTATAAATTATTTATCACCAAAATTAATTCTTTCTAGGCTCGATACAGAGATCTTTATTGCCCATTTTATCAAAAAGTCGTTATATCTGAGAGATTACTGTGTGTCCTTATATTTTCTTGTTTTTTTATGCTTAGTCCCTTCTGTTTCTTTGTGTTATTGTTGGTGCAGCTCATTGAAAGTTTGTGCGTTTTTATTACCCTGAGTCGAAAGTTTTTCCCCTCCCTACCCACTAGTTTTATTCTTTTGGGTTTGCCGGAACAAACGAAACTTTGATGCAGAAATGAGAAAACTGGATTTGAATGTGCAATGTAACTAAGAGTGCGTGTGTGTTGGTTCTTGTTGGTTTGCGAGTGTGCGTACGCGTGTTCGATTGTTGTTTAACTAAGTGTGTATAAATATATAAGAGGGATGTATTAAGTGGCTGATGGGATTAGATTCAATAGAATTTGACGTTGTTGTTAATTAAATGGGAATTGGGAAATAACCAAACTGGAAAACTTGCTGAAATTGTGTTATTATTGCTTATTACATAGTAAACCAAAACAAAGAGCAAATAAGGGTTATACTATTTAATTCTCTTCAATCTTCAACATTATGCTTGAGCATTAGAATCGGATTTATTTGTGGTGTTCATAAAATTGTGAGCTATGATTAATTCACAGTTGCCTTCAATGCTTGAAAACCTAAATTGTTTTTAGTTTTTTTTAAACCTTTAATTTGGTGTTTTAATATTTTTAATGTTTTAGGATTTTGGGGAAAGTAGTGGAGCTTACTCCGCTTGTCTGTGGGTTCGGCACAAATTATGTAAATTTGTGAAAAAAGTTTAGGGGTAATATTTGTGAAATCTGAACTAAGCTTTAAAATTATTTTTTAAAAGTAGTTTTCCTGAAGTATTGCGTGCTTTAATTCCTTTCTTTTTTTTCTTTTAAACTTGACAACAAAAAAACGGTTCCCACAGTGGGACCTAAAATTTAACGGCGACATGCACCATCAAAATCAAAGGAGTTTTGCATGTAAAGAAAAGACGAGGAGCAAATAAAAAAAAAATAGTAAACTTGGGCCAACGGGTGCTTTTAAGCTTTGTCGCTTGTCGCACACTGGAGACTAGTTTTCTTTATATACTTTTGGATGTACTTTTATTTTATTTTCTGTCCCAATCGACTGGAAATTATAAGTTATTGGTGGTACACAAGTAAAAATAACAAAGATGTCTTTAAGGAGCTTCTTAAACAAATATTTATAAGGCTAATATCTTTCTTACCAAACGCACACTTTAAATGAATTAAAACTAAGTATTTCGGATTTTTCAACAGCGATAATTTTGTATATTTAAAAATAAACAAATGTGCAAAATGGTTATGACGCTGCACAAAAAATAAGTTTAGTAGATTTTAGTTTTGCTATAGAATTTTAAAAGTTCTTTTACTACTTTTTCATTTAACCAATTTTCTACTGTTTTCTGTTGTTAATGTTCCCCATAGCCCTATGAGATGTACCAGTGGACACACACGGAGCAGCCGACGACCTCTTTGCCTCTGACTCCCGGAAAACTGGACAAGGTGGCCGCGTGGCCGTTTTCCAGCACTCCATCTGGAATTCGGACCCTGGAGGCTTCTTCCTTGGCGGGACCAGGTGCATCGGCGCCAATGGGAGGAGCAGTGGGAGCCACAGCCACTGCATCCGTACCCTCCGACAACCAGAAGACTCTGCAGCAAATCCTCAAGAAGCGTCTGCTCAACTGCTCCACTCTGGCGGAGGTGCATGCGGTGGTTAACGAGCTGCTGAGCAGTGTAGACGAACCACCGCGACGTCCGTCCAAGAGATGTGTGAATCTCACGGACCTACTGAATGCCAGTGAGGCGACAGTTTATGAATACCACAAATCGGGAGCAGAGGGTGGATTAAAGAGTTTTACGGAGGCGGAAACACAAACGGAAGTGGAGGAGGATGCAGGATGCGAGGGCACCTGCAAGTGCGGACTGTCCTCCAAAGAAAATGTGGAAAAGGATAAACAGGGAAATGAGGAAAATAAGGAAACAAATCAGGCCAATCAAAAGGAATCGGTTGCACAGCCCCCTCCCCCGCCTCCACCACCTCCACCTCCTCCGCTCCCTGCCCTTGGAATTCCAGCTCCACCGCCTCCACCGCCACCACCTTTGCTAACATGTGGAGTACCACCGCCTCCGCCTCCTCCTCCTCCTGGCAGTGGTGCAGCCCCACCACCGCCTCCCCCCGCGACCAGTGGCCGTGTACCCCCTCCTCCGCCGCCCATGAGCCCTTCATCCGCTTCAAAACCGCTAATCTCACCCGCACCGCTTCCCGATCCCGCCGAAGGAAATTGGTTCCATCGCACAAACAGTGAGTATGGATAAATGTAATAAATTAAGAATAAGATTTCTGCAAAAAGGAAATCGGGTAGTGTTGCTTATTCGTAAAATATTTAGCAGTATTACTATAATGTTTTATTTTTGGTTCATAAAGTTATGAAGCTGGTACATTTAAGCTTTCAAAATGCCTATAAAAATGGTAAACAATCCTTTAATGAGCACAAATATTATTTTGACGTTTATAAACAAATATTCTCTCTAATTTTTTATTTGTGTAATGTTATGTATCTATTTTGTTTATAAACTTGAAATCTTAAAGCTCTTTCTTTTAATGGATTAACTTAGCTTGATATTAACCGATTTTAACCAAGTATATCCTATTTAGAGCCGAATAAATTTAATTTCTTAACAAAAGGGGTAAATAACACTTTTTTTTTTAATTATATACATTTTAAAGGACAAATGTTCATGGAAGAGTACGTTTTATTAGCAAGTTTATATGTATGCATATAAAACTAAGTATTGTTTAAATTAACGTGAAATTTACATTATTCTACATCTATGTCCAGCGATGCGCAAAAGCGCCGTTAACCCGCCGAAACCCATGCGTCCCTTATATTGGACGCGCATAGTGACGAGTGCCCCGCCTGCGCCACGCCCCCCATCGGTGGCCAATTCCACGGATAGCGCGGAGAACAGCGGGAGTTCCCCGGAGGAACCACCTCCTACTGTGGCAGGTGGAGAAGCAGGAGCAGTGGGAGGAGCTCCCTCTGTCCCCCCTTCCACCAAGGAAATCTGGACTGAGATCGAGGAAACCCCTCTGGACAATATCGATGAGTTCACGGAGCTCTTTTCCCGCCAAGCGATTGCCCCAGTTAGCAAGCCCAAGGAACTGAAAGTAAAGCGAGCCAAGTCAATTAAAGTCCTGGATCCCGAGAGATCTCGCAACGTGGGAATCATCTGGAGGAGTTTACATGTCCCGTCCAGCGAAATCGAACATGCTATATACCATATAGACACCTCTGTTGTGAGTTTGGAGGCACTGCAGCACATGAGTAATATAAGGGCAACAGAGGATGAGTTACAGAGGATAAAGGAGGCAGCTGGCGGAGACATTCCCCTCGATCATCCAGAACAATTTCTGCTTGAAATCTCTCTGATTTCTATGGCCAGTGAGAGAATCTCGTGCATTGTCTTCCAGGCGGAATTTGAGGAATCCGTAACGCTGTTGGTGCGAAAATTAGAAACCCTATCGCAACTCTCACAGCAATTAATAGAAAGCGAGGACTTGAAGCTGGTATTTTCCATAATTTTAACCCTGGGCAATTACATGAACGGGGGAAATCGACAACGGGGCCAGGCCGATGGCTTTAATCTGGATATTCTCGGCAAACTCAAGGATGTCAAGTCCAAGGAATCTCACACCACCCTGCTCCACTTTATCGTTCGCACTTATATTTCGCACAGAAGAAAGGAGGGAGTGCATCCGTTGGAGATCCGATTGCCGATTCCAGAGCCAGCGGAGGTGGAAAGAGCCGCTCAGATGGATTTCGAGGAGGTTCAGCAGCAAATCTTTGATCTCAACAAGAAGTTTTTGGGTAAGTCTCGTGATTACCAATTGAACGACTTAAATATGCTTTAAACAAATTAAATATTAAATTTAGTTTGACATAACAAATATAATTCCTTAATTATGTTCTGATTTTGTTTAGTGCTGGCTTTTTGACCCCTCATTTATATGAAAATTATTATAAACTCCTAATTTTATTTAAAAGTTTTATTCAAATAATTTAAAATTGTTTTCTTAATATTTTAGGTTGCAAAAGAACCACAGCCAAGGTTCTGGGCGCCTCCCGTCCGGAAATCATGGAGCCCTTCAAGTCCAAAATGGAGGAATTTATAGAGGGGGCGGACAAATCCATGGAAAAGCTCTATCAGTTGCTCGAGGAGTGTCGCGAGTTGTTTTTGGAGACAATGCGGTTCTATCACTTTTCCCCCAAGGCCTGCACCTTAACTTTGGCTCAATGTACACCCGATCAGTTTTTTGAGTACTGGACCAACTTCACCAACGATTTCAAGGACATTTGGAAGAAAGAGATAACATGTCTCTTGAACGAGTTGTAAGATAATCTAAAAAAATATATTTCCAGTTGTATTTTATTATTGGTAATTTTTCCAGAATGAAGAAATCAAAGCAGGCCCAAATCGAGTCCCGTCGCAACGTCTCCACCAAGGTGGAAAAGTCCGGACGGATTTCTCTAAAGGAGCGGATGCTTTTGAGGCGCAGCAAAAACTAGTTAGCTACGAACACCGCGATTATATATTTTTTAACTCTAGTTGCTTTTTTATTAAACTATTGCTAAGCAAATTTCTCGTTGCATGGATTCGTTCTCCACTAATTGTTAAGTTACAAAATTGTATAAAAAATTAAAACGCAGGCGTGGCTCTAATTATAAAAAGTCCTCTTGCTGTTGTGATCGTACATATTCTGCTGTTTATGAGTGACTTTATTCAATAAAAATAAATAAGTTGAATAATGGTTTTGGACTTTTTTCCCAAGCTATTTTCTTAGCTCTTTTAGATTGTAAAATGTTTCGCTTGACTTAAAATTTCTCTAAAAGGATGTAAGACATTTTTTTTTGCGCATACTATGTTTAGTTAAATTTAATTTAAGCCAATAACACACAAAATCGGATCACCATTAGAAGGTTTATGGCGACATTCAAAATAGTATTTTTTTAATTTAACGTTCTACCTTGAGGGATGATAAACGTTTTTCATTTTCAAAAAATCGATTTTTGTATTGCTTTATCTTGAAGAACAAATTCTTGAGAACATTTTAAACATCTTAAAAGCTTTGTGAGACACTAAACTATCTTTTGTTATTTGCTCATTCTAAACTTCCTTTAATTTAACCTTTTAACATTTAAATCGGATGACTTCTCGAAACTCTAGAATTAATGGTGCTATTGAAAACGTGGTTTCGTAATATTGTAGTTTGAAGTGCAAAGAACATGCGAAATGTTTCTCTTGATCTGAAATATCACAAGAACTATGTTAGATATTGAAATAATTTTTTTTCTGCACATACTTAATAGCATAGGGATAATAAAAGCATTTTTAGAAGGGCTCTAAGCTGGCCGATTTTTTGTAAAATCACTTAAAGTAAACGTATACATTTATACATGACATATTTTTTATGCATTTTATTTAATCTTTGCGGTAAAAAAAAAGTATTAAATTAGAAAAAATGTTAAAAATGCATCGTTACTGCCATTATCACATAAAATCGGATTACTTGTCCAAGCTCTAGAATACACTGCGCTTTTCAAAACGCGGTTTTATAAAATTGTATGTTGTAGTGCAGAGCAAATGCAAAATATTTTGCTCGACTTAAAGTGGCCTGATTTATGGAAAAGTATTTTATAAAGATCAGTCGAAAGACGTGCGATTGCACGGACCACTATATATGGGCTAATCTTGTTGCACGTCGTTTTCGTACCATTATGAAAATGAAAATTTAATATTTTTTTAGGTTTCTAAAAAATATATAGTGAAATTTTGTATTGAGCTTAGAGGTGTTAAAGTGAATTTTAAAATGACATAAAGAATAACTTTGTTGTTCTTACTTTTTGCGAAAAATTCGCTCATAATGTGTTGTGGTAGTTGCACGCCTCACAAAATGGAAGTAACTTTTTAGTTTTCCATTTCTTTTGAAATCTTTGCAAATTATGCATCATAAAAGCATACAAAATACAAATCTAAAAGAAAGCTGTGAATAAATGAGTGCCTATTAGGCGTTTTTGAATTTTAATTTTTTTTAGCAAACGCCGTGAACGCATTGTGTCGTTTGCTACGTGTCGCACTCTACATTTTTTCCATCGTTTTATTTGTGTTGTTTTCTATACTTTTAGCAACGACTTAATAGTTTTTTTTTTATTTTGTTATGTAGTTCAACATGTTAACTGTACTTTGTATAAAAAATTGCATTATAAGTTGTCATTCTAATACGAGAAAGTAGTTAAAGAACAGACTGAGAAAAAATAGAACAAAAAATACCAAAAACACAGTTTTATGTTGACTTTAACCGGTTTTTCATAAAATTTTATTAAATTGAATGAAAACTGTTTATAATAGTTAAGTTTTTATGATTTAAGACTATAATATCGGGTTGAAATTGGGTAAAAGTATGCTTAAATTAGCTTTACAGTTTTTGGGCCTGGTGGACTGATTCTGAGAAACGCCCATATTGCCGATCACCTCCTTTTTGGAGAAGCAGGTTAATGAAGATTTACGAGTTGACCACCAGCGAAACATACGCTTTTATTAGGCGCGCAAAAATAGCGTTATCAGTTGAAAAATACTTGAATTGATTGTTAAATGCTACAATTAGATCAGGTAAGTGCCCTGTCATAAACGAATGCCCTGAAGCAAATTTAATAAACGCTGTTTGGGGTCAGTACAAAATAAATAGAAAACCAATATTCCTATGTACGGAAAGAAGGATTAGGTTTTAAAAAACACAGACGTCTTTATCGGGGTGTCACAGAATTCGTTCCAATCAATGTAAGTTGAAATTTACCTAGAGAAGGGATTGACGTTCGGTTGGAATTTGGTTGAAACGCTTTCTGTGGCAACCCCTTTTATGACAGAATTAAAGACAGTTTTGTATTTCAAAAAGAGTATTCACGTGCCGCCTTTTTTTGTCTGACCAGAGAGAGCAGTTTATCTTTTGCTCTCAGTCTCTCTGCTGGTTCGGAATGGGGCATGGTGAAACCATACATAGGTGATCACGTCGCAAGAGCTGCCCTCTTTTGAGGACGTTATTTGGGCCAGTCTCTATCTAGCTATCCCTGTCCATCGCTTGAGAGAGACAGAGAGATAAACACATATAACGCCCTCGGCAGAGCTGACGAGGGTACCAAATTGTATAGTTTCACCATGGAATGGGGGCTGTGCTGTTCGTACACTCTGAAGTGGCGTCAAACGCTCGCAACCCTCGGAACACAGCACTACACAACTGAAAAGCGACGGAGAGAGCTGCTCTGGGACTTCGGTTCGGCATTTTATCAATAACAAAACCAAAACATTCTAAACGCGAACGCGGCTGTGCTAGCTTGTTTATTTGCCTACTTGCGTGAGACGCTCGCCTTGGGCCAAGTTTGAGATACTCTAAAGTTTGCATTATTGTAATTAGCCTTCCAGCTGGAGTGTCCGTCGGGTACCAAAGAAATAAATAAAATAAAACGCGGAATAATTGCGCTGAAAATGTGCGGCTGAAAGCGCTAACGTAACGGCTAAATAATAGTAGAAAGTTTTTATTGTTATCTTTTCTTCTGAGCCACAGCTGCCGAAAACCGAATAACCAAAGCAAAAGTCTGAAATTTTTGCGTGTGAACAGAAAAGAAATCCGTTTCGGCCCCATCTCTCCAAATCTATGCGTTTGTTTGCATAGCTTACAAAATTGGCGACATTCAGACGCCGCTTAGTAAATAAACCCAAACTAAAAAGATACGCCATATCCAAAATAGAAACAAATCAATAAACAGCACTCAACATGTCCGGCCCACTGCCCGAAATCAGCGAAGAACAACGTGCGATACTGGAACAGGTGAGAAACGAGAACGAAAAGCTGAGAGTCGGGGGCAGAAAATTGACGTTTCTTTCTGAGGGGAGATAAAAGCAAATGCTCAGGGATTGCAATTGTCCCAGATACACTCCCGCAACGAGCCAATGTTTTTACAGTATGCCGGACCCAATAATATTATCTGCTTTAAAGGGAAAAATTTAAGGATTAAAATTATTTTCTTATATTTAAAAAGTTCAGTCAATTCCAAGACTGATTTAAAGACTAAGGTGGTAAAATTAATTGGTACACCTATAAAATATGTCGGCCACATACAAAAAAAGAAGATCGTTAGGGATAATCAGTGTAATCTTAATAAGTTAAAAAAAATGTACATATCAAAGCCTTTTTGCCTTTAAATGTGTGCAAAAAGATACAGCATTTAATTTAAATTTTTTACTTTACTAAATTTTATATTCAGTTGTTATTAAAATAAATGTTGCAGTTTATTGATATACATACATACACAGAAATCCAAAAACGTTTAAAGCTCCCCAACAAAAAACTGACCCTGATTCATTGGTTATTTTAAACAAACTAAAACAGAGTTATCATTGTGCGATCAGCGAAGCATTAACTGCTGGTTATGGAAATGAGCAATTGATCGCTTGACTTCTCTTTAAATTATAACCAAGTGTACAATACTTTGACCCACTGTTCCTGTACAACAGCAACAGCAGCTAATAAAGTCGCAGCTGCAGCAACATATTCTGATTAATACTATATGCTGCACTGCCGCGGTGTAGAGTAGAAAACTTAAAAAGGGGGCTTAGATGTACTTTTTACTTTAGCATAGCCAGAAAATATCTAAGTGGTTTCTATAAGAGTAGTGTGCACAGCAAAGATAAGCAAATAAAAGTCTTCATAAAACTAACGCCAACCAAAATAGTAAAAATATTTTACAAATGAAAGCCGGTATAAAAAATCATTTCAAGAGAAATGTTTTGGTCTTGAAGACAGTACTGTAAAACCTGTTATCAAGGGGAGGTTTAGCCCATGAAATCCCTCTTCACTCCACCCCTTATGCCTGTATCTGCAGTTGCGCATTGTTGACGTTTCGTTTGCGTTCTTAGTTGGCACACTAACGACCGCTTGCGAAATCAAAAACGAAGTTGAAGTCGAGTAGTGGGTCAAGAATAATGTGCCAACAAATACATTAAAATAGCCAAATAAAATAAAATTACTTACTCATTTTAGTGTAAGTCGTTGCCTATAATGTCTGGACCCCTGCCCTTTTTTAATTGCTAGGGGATGCTAACTGCGACAGTCATTTCATGGGACAATGACAGCGATTGCTTTTATAAATAAACATGAACTGGCTAATGATTGGAGCGAATGAGTCGTTAAGTGTAGAGCATTAATCCAGAACGAAATCGCTTCAGATAGACCTTAGACCCCGCTGTAGAAATCTTGCAGTATTTGCATAAATCACGAGAGGAACCGGTTTTAGCACAGGTGTTTTGAAAATTCCGAAATAAAAACAGTTAGTTTATCCTCAGTAGTTTTGATAATAAGCCAAATGCAAAGTTGGTTTAACATTTATCTGCGTTTAAAGCTTAGATAAATATTACTAGATTTCTAGTCTTCAGATTAAAGTACCCACGCCATATATACGCTCAACGTGCCTCAAAAACGCAGTCAAAGTCAGGGCGAGAAATAATTAAGCGCAGTAGTCGATAGTCAAGTACAAACCAAAACCCGTGTTATTCGGCCGATGAAACGAGGAAGTACGAGGCTGAAGGCAAAAGATCTCAGCGCTTAAGGCGCCCATAGTCGGGTTTAGGCCATCTGGGGGCCAGTCGCTCAGAGCCGAAAATAAAACCTAAGCGGCCAAGCTTGCAGCCAAACAACGAAAAGCAAAGACTTAAAAAAAATAAATAATAGCAGCGGTTAGTGAGCCAGCATAGACGGCGGCCTCGTTATTGAATTCCGAGTGGTTTTGCCCAGAGCAGAGCTCGGTAGCTCACTCAGCAGCTTGAGAGTGAGCCAGGCGCTAGTCAATTAAATGGTTAAAATGGTGTTAAATATGCACTTGATCAAATGCAAAATAAACCACGTGATGTTTACTCAACACATAAATTAATAAAGCACATCGAACAAAGGGAAAAAACAATTTTATACAAAAAATGCAGATAAAGAAAGGAAATTTGCAATCAGCTGCTGTTCAACTAAAACATACGATAACAACATCTGATTTTGGGAGAACAAGGCCAATACAAATGATTAGCAATTTAGGCAACAAAGGCCAATATGTGGTCTACAAGCCTTGATAAACATTATCGCCTAAAGATAGAAAACAACTCACTAGACTTTTGCGACATGCTGTTATAAGCTGATACTGTGGGCTTAAGTAAATAAATCATCGATACAAATTGGATTACTACAATTAAGATACGAAAAAAGTGCTAAGCGCTAAGATAAGCTAACAATAGAGCTGACTGTACGTTGGAGCGAACTGGGCGCCTAATTGCCGATATCTAAGCCGTAAAGTAAAAATAATTTGTATTGTTTTAATGGCAATTATCATCAGACCTTCCACTATCCCATTTTGACAATTTAAAAAAAAATAGATTTTTGAAGAACAAACGGATCAAATATTTTATTAAATTATAAATGTATATTTTTAACATTTATGTTCTTATTTATTTGTGCTTCTTTCATAAAAATTAATTAATTTTACTTACAGTTTCGCAAGCAGATGGATGATGCTCTAGTCGGAACTCACGATGACTACTTCCTGGTGCGCTGGTTGAGAGGTGAGTCCTCCCCGTTAAAGGATTTTTAGATCCATATACCTAACAATAACTTACACTATCTTTATTTCCGTAGCTCGAAAATGGAATCTGGAGGCGGCGGAAAAAATGCTGAGGGCTGTAAGTTACTATAACAACAAATTTAAATTATTAAATATAGCAGGTATCGATCGCATGCTTTTCAATTAACACATGACCTTATCCCTACAGAGCCTCAAAACACGCGCGATGTGGAATGTGGACAACATCGAGAAATGGGATCCACCTAAAGCGTTGCAGGAATATTTGCCCTACGGCCTAATGGGCTTCGACAACGAAGGATCGCCGGGTTGGTTTTTGAAACATCTGAATAAACTAGCAAAAGCTAAGTCAACTTACCGTTTTCAGTGCTGGTCTGCCCGTTCGCCAACTTCGACATGTGGGGCATGATGCACTGCGTAACCCGCTTTGAGTTCCAGAAGTACCTGGTACTGCTGCTCGAGCGCTTCATGAAGATCGCCTACGATCAGAGCCTGAAGCATGGATGGCGGGCTCGCCAGCTGGTAGTGTTTTTTGACATGCAGGACGTGAACCTGAAGCAGTATGCCTGGCGACCTGCGGCGGAGTGCGTGATATCCACGGTAAAGCAATACGAGGCCAACTTTCCAGAGCTGCTCAAGATGTGCTACATCATCAACGCACCGAAGCTCTTCTCAGTGGCGTTCAACATTGTAAAGAAGTTCCTGGACGAAAACACCACCAGTAAGATTGTGATTTACAAGTCCGGGGTGAACCGCTGGCAGCAGCAGCTCTTCTCGCATGTGAATCGAAAGGCTTTTCCCCAAGCGTGGGGAGGGGAGATGGTGGACAGAAATGGAGATCCACAGTGCAAGGCTCTAATGACCTGGGGAGGGAAGCTGCCGGAGGAGCTCTATATCGACCAAAGCAACCAGCAGAGCGACAGGGAGTTTGTCGAGACCCAGGTTCCTAAAGGCGACAAGCTGAAGCTGCACTTTAAGGTCAAAGATGAGGAGCAGAAGATTCTTTCCTGGGAGTTCCGCACCTATGATTACGACATAAAGTTTGGCATCTTTAGCGTGGACGAGAAGAGCGGCGAAAAGCACAGCGAGGTGGCCCTGGGAACAGTCTACTCCAACGAAATGGATGAGATCGGTTACATCTCTACTCGACCCAACACCACCTGTAAGTGAGACAAAACTAGCTTTTAAGATCTCGCGATAACCGATGATATACTCCTTTACAGACACGGTGGTCTTTGACAACTCTGCAAGCTACCTGCGCAGCAAGAAGCTACGCTACTGGGTAGACCTCATATCCGACGAGGAGGAAGGCATCTCCGAGCTGACCAACCAAATGGACAACACACAGATCGCTACTCACCAATAAACGGGGTCGATGTCCAGTTAAAGAAACAATCAAGCCAAAAACTAAAGGGAGTGGATAGATTATTAGGCAGACAACAACACAAACTAACCTCGGTGCAATAAAGTCACAAAGCATTAAAGCCAGAGCTTTGCTGCCATCTGCTCCTCTGGAGTGCATGGCAGCCTCTGGCAAATCTGAAACGGAACCATGTGATAGAAACAAATTAGCAAAGGAACACGAATGTATGACTCACACCTAAATTTAAACTTAGTTTTTTTAATACATAGTGCACATTTTATTAAACAATTTATATTCTTGGATGTGTAACTTGTGTTTCATACCCACTTTTTCAGGGAATACACCACAATAAGGTGTACATATGTATACAGCACCTGACCTTTTATTTAAGTCGCATATTCTTTTTTTGGCAGGATTCGTGAAGATTACACGACGAGTATATGTATTTGGTCAACAGAAACATTGACATTGGTGACGTTATAAGCGATAAACACCACATGCAAACTATTCTTTATATAAAGGGAGCTGCTAAACATTTTCATAATCGTTTCATTTACAAACTTTCCCTTGGCATTGCGAAATCTATTTATAATGTGTTTTTAAATTTAATAGAGTGCACATAATGTGCAATTGAATTTCGGTATTGCAGAGCTGATAGATTTTTGAGTATACATAAAATTTAAAAATTGTAAGGATCGAAAATAGCCTTAAAGTTATTTCCCGCCGTTCTTATTTAGTTAATTTATACATTAAGGTCTTTAAAATTTTTTTCTTGCGTATATTTATACGATCTCAAAATCGAGTTACCCAATTGTAAAAAGTCTAACAATTCTCTTATCCATTATACTCAAAAAAATTAGCAGCCGCCCTTGCGGCTAGCCACCAAGACTCTCTGGTCCTCGGGGACCAAACTGCTGGAGCTGCAGCTGATGCATGGGAAATGATCGATTTTGAGGAATTAACAGGGAAAAAAGCATAAGCTTACTTGGAGAGGGACGCAACATATGCGATGCTGGGTGAGACGTCAGGTGAAAGTTGCCGTGGCCTTGGGCTTTACTTCCACGTCCCGCTCCCGCACTGGGATGCGGACTTGCGGGCTTGTGCTTAATAGAGCTTTAAGGCCGAGTGTGAGAAACAGAATAGCGTACTCCACTGATCCTCGTCAAACGTGGTCCTTGCATTCCTGTGCTAAGGAACGGGTATGATTCTGCGGCTCTTACTTTTGCAACACTGCTAGGCCCGCCAAAGTTGTCCTCCATTTCCATGAACGACAGTCGGTTGTCGTCTTCGTAAGCAACACGTCCTCTATAATCCGCCGACTTATCTTACATATTTGGGAAAAATGCTGCGACGAAACACTGAGCAATATAAAGAGGATAAAAGCAGGGATTCCTTAACACATTGAAAGGTTAGTACTAGACATATACAATTATTTGTACAGATTAACCAAACAATTTTTTTTTCAGATCAGCAATGATGACTTTCAAACTTTAAAGGCCATTGCAAAATAATATTGTTGCATCCCAGCATCCTCCTGTGTTTTAGAAAAAACCTTTAGAAATACGAAACACCTAATTTTGGTCTGTTGATGCGTGCTAAAGTTAGAAAATAAAGACCATTTGTTTTTCACTAATCAAAATTTTAATATTACAAAAATTTCATTCCAAATTATACATTTTTAAGTGTTTTCTTGGTCAACTATTGATAGTACTTAATTGTTTTTCTAAAACTATCATAAACAAATAATGGTCTAAATATTTATTGTTCTTTAGCTACATTACGCAGACTGCGCAGCTTGCGCTCTTAAGTCAACTGGTGTTTGTGAGACAGCAGATTGTTGAAGCGTAGTCCTTTGGGTCCGCGCATTGCAGCAGTAGTATATTCACACGCCATTATTTAATTTGGTTAAAAATATTACCCGCCAAACAATTTTAAAAAGTTGTAGTGGCGTGTTTGTGAAAAATTAAAAAAAGTACACTTACACGCCACTACCGTGATTTACTTGCACTAACATTTAGTTACTAACACGCCACTACCGTTATGTACTTGCACCAAAATTTTGGTACCAACACGCCACTACCGTTTTTTATTGTACTAGAATTTTAACACCAACACGCCACTATTGCTTTTATATGCACTACAATTTACATACTAACACGCCACTACCGTTCTTTATTTGTACTAAAATTTTAACACCAACACGCCACTATCGCCTATTATATGCACTACAATTTACATACTAACACGCCACTACCGGTATTTATTTGCACTAACATTTAAATATTCCGCGTAAGTGAGACCATACTTTAATATTCAAAAATTGGGTTCAGGCCACCGCTAACCGCTCTTTTGTTGCAGGTAGGTAAACATAAAAAGTAGGTGGCGCGATGTGAACATTATACACAACTGTAGTGACGTGCATGTAAACAATATACATAACTGTAGTGGCGTGTATGTAAACACTTGTTTATCTACATACATTATACATATTATCTACATGCATTTGACATGTTATCTACATGAATTTTACATGGTTTCTACATGAATTTTACATGGTTTCTACATGGTTTTTACATGAATTCTACATGGTTTCTACATCAATTCTACATGGTTTTTACATGAATTCTACATGGTTTCTACATCAATTCTACATGGTTTCTACATCAATTCTACATGGTTTCTACATCAATTCTACATAATTTCTACATGCATTTTACAAACATTTTACATGAGTTCCACACAAAACCTACACCAACTCTACATACAAGAAAGGAAAGAAGGAAGGAAAGAAGCACAGTACCTTATCGTGACCCCAAGCAACCGGTAACCGCCATTTTGTTGCAGGTAGGTAAACATAAAAAGTAGGTGGCGCGATGTGAACATTATACACAACTGTAGTGACGTGCATGTAAACAATATACACAACTGTAGTGGCGTGTATGTAAACACTTGTTTATCTACATACATTATACATATTATCTACATGCATTTGACATGTTATCTACATGAATTTTACATGGTTTCTACATGAATTTTACATGGTTTCTACATGGTTTTTACATGAATTCTACATGGTTTCTACATCAATTCTACATGGTTTTTACATGAATTCTACATGGTTTCTACATCAATTCTACATGGTTTCTACATCAATTCTACATGGTTTCTACATCAATTCTACATAATTTCTACATGCATTTTACAAACATTTTACATGAGTTCCACACAAAACCTACACCAACTCTACATACAAGAAAGGAAAGAAGGAAGGAAAGAAGCACAGTACCTTATCGTGACCCCAAGCAACCGGTAACCGCCATTTTGTTGCAGGTAAGTAAACATAAAAAGTAGGTGGCGCGATGTGAACATTATACACAACTGTAGTGACGTGCATGTAAACAATATACACAACTGTAGTGGCGTGTATGTAAACACTTGTTTATCTACATACATTATACATATTATCTACATGCATTTGACATGTTATCTACATGAATTTTACATGGTTTCTACATGAATTTTACATGGTTTCTACATGGTTTTTACATGAATTCTACATGGTTTCTACATCAATTCTACATGGTTTTTACATGAATTCTACATGGTTTCTACATCAATTCTACATGGTTTCTACATCAATTCTACATGGTTTCTACATCAATTCTACATAATTTCTACATGCATTTTACAAACATTTTACATGAGTTCCACACAAAACCTACACCAACTCTACATACAAGAAAGGAAAGAAGGAAGGAAAGAAGCACAGTACCTTATCGTGACCCCAAGCAACCGGTATACCGCCATTTTGTTGCAGGTAAGTAATACATAAAAAGTAGGTGGCGCGATGTGAACATTATACACAACTGTAGTGACGTGCATGTAAACAATATACACAACTGTAGTGGCGTGTATGTAAACACTTGTTTATCTACATACATTATACATATTATCTACATGCATTTGACATGTTATCTACATGAATTTTACATGGTTTCTACATGAATTTTACATGGTTTCTACATGGTTTTTACATGAATTCTACATGGTTTCTACATCAATTCTACATGGTTTTTACATGAATTCTACATGGTTTCTACATCAATTCTACATGGTTTCTACATCAATTCTACATGGTTTCTACATCAATTCTACATAATTTCTACATGCATTTTACAAACATTTTACATGAGTTCCACACAAAACCTACACCAACTCTACATACAAGAAAGGAAAGAAGGACTAAACAAAGGAAGAAGGACCTAAGAGGGAAAGTACAAAGGGAGAAGGAGCTAAGAGAGAAAGAAAAAAGGGGAGAAGGAGCTAAGAGAGAAAAAACAAAGTAAAATAGTACACTAGCACGCCACTACCGTTCTTTACTTGCACTAACATTTAGTTACTAACACGCCACTACCGGGAGTTACTTGCACTACAATTTTACTACTAACACGCCACTACCGGTCATTATTTGTACTAAAATGTTGATACCAACACGCCACTATCGGATTTTACTTGCACTAAAATTTACTACCAACACGCCACTACCGTTATTTATTTGCACTAAAATTTTAATACCAACACGCCACTACCGTTATTTATTTGCACTAAAATTTTAATACCAACACGCCACCACCATTACTTACTTGCACAAAATAACAAAGTAGGTGTCGCCATGTGAACATTATACACAACTGTAGTGACGTGCATGTAAACAATATACACAACTGTAGTGGCGTGTATGTAAACACTTGTTTATCTACATACATTATACATATTATCTACATGCATTTGACATGTTATCTACATGAATTTTACATGGTTTCTACATGAATTTTACATGGTTTCTACATGGTTTTTACATGAATTCTACATGGTTTCTACATCAATTCTACATGGTTTTTACATGAATTCTACATGGTTTCTACATCAATTCTACATGGTTTCTACATCAATTCTACATGGTTTCTACATCAATTCTACATAATTTCTACATGCATTTTACAAACATTTTACATGAGTTCCACACAAAACCTACACCAACTCTACATACAAGAAAGGAAAGAAGGAAGGAAAGAAGCACAGTACCTTATCGTGACCCCAAGCAACCGGTAACCGCCATTTTGTTGCAGGTAAGTAAACATAAAAAGTAGGTGGCGCGATGTGAACATTATACACAACTGTAGTGACGTGCATGTAAACAATATACACAACTGTAGTGGCGTGTATGTAAACACTTGTTTATCTACATACATTATACATATTATCTACATGCATTTGACATGTTATCTACATGAATTTTACATGGTTTCTACATGAATTTTACATGGTTTCTACATGGTTTTTACATGAATTCTACATGGTTTCTACATCAATTCTACATGGTTTTTACATGAATTCTACATGGTTTCTACATCAATTCTACATGGTTTCTACATCAATTCTACATGGTTTCTACATCAATTCTACATAATTTCTACATGCATTTTACAAACATTTTACATGAGTTCCACACAAAACCTACACCAACTCTACATACAAGAAAGGAAAGAAGGAAGGAAAGAAGCACAGTACCTTATCGTGACCCCAAGCAACCGGTAACCGCCATTTTGTTGCAGGTAAGTAAACATAAAAAGTAGGTGGCGCGATGTGAACATTATACACAACTGTAGTGACGTGCATGTAAACAATATACACAACTGTATTTGCGTGTATGTAAACACTTGTTTATCTACATACATTATACATATTATCTACATGCATTTGACATGTTATCTACATGAATTTTACATGGTTTCTACATGAATTTTACATGGTTTCTACATGGTTTTTACATGAATTCTACATGGTTTCTACATCAATTCTACATGGTTTTTACATGAATTCTACATGGTTTCTACATCAATTCTACATGGTTTCTACATCAATTCTACATGGTTTCTACATCAATTCTACATAATTTCTACATGCATTTTACAAACATTTTACATGAGTTCCACACAAAACCTACACCAACTCTACATACAAGAAAGGAAAGAAGGAAGGAAAGAAGCACAGTACCTTATCGTGACCCCAAGCAACCGGTAACCGCCATTTTGTTGCAGGTAAGTAAACATAAAAAGTAGGTGGCGCGATGTGAACATTATACACAACTGTAGTGACGTGCATGTAAACAATATACACAACTGTAGTGGCGTGTATGTAAACACTTGTTTATCTACATACATTATACATATTATCTACATGCATTTGACATGTTATCTACATGAATTTTACATGGTTTCTACATGAATTTTACATGGTTTCTACATGGTTTTTACATGAATTCTACATGGTTTCTACATCAATTCTACATGGTTTTTACATGAATTCTACATGGTTTCTACATCAATTCTACATGGTTTCTACATCAATTCTACATGGTTTCTACATCAATTCTACATAATTTCTACATGCATTTTACAAACATTTTACATGAGTTCCACACAAAACCTACACCAACTCTACATACAAGAAAGGAAAGAAGGACTAAACAAAGGAAGAAAGACCTAAGAGGGAAAGTACAAAGGGAGAAGGAGCTAAGAGAGAAAGAAAAAAGGGGAGAAGGAGCTAACAGAGAAAAAAAGTAAAATAGTACACTAGCACGCCACTACCGTTCTTTACTTGCACTAACATTTAGTTACTAACACGCCACTACCGGGAGTTACTTGCACTACAATTTTACTACTAACACGCCACTACCGGTCATTATTTGTACTAAAATGTTGATACCAACACGCCACTATCGGATTTTACTTGCACTAAAATTTACTACCAACACGCCACTACCGTTATTTATTTGCACTAAAATTTTAAATACCAACACGCCACTACCGTTATTTATTTGCACTAAAATTTTAATACCAACACGCCACCACCATTACTTACTTGCACAAAATAACAAAGTAGGTGTCGCCATGTGAACATTATACACAACTGTAGTGACGTGCATGTAAACAATATACACAACTGTAGTGGCGTGTATGTAAACACTTGTTTATCTACATACATTATACATATTATCTACATGCATTTGACATGTTATCTACATGAATTTTACATGGTTTCTACATGAATTTTACATGGTTTCTACATGGTTTTTACATGAATTCTACATGGTTTCTACATCAATTCTACATGGTTTTTACATGAATTCTACATGGTTTCTACATCAATTCTACATGGTTTCTACATCAATTCTACATGGTTTCTACATCAATTCTACATAATTTCTACATGCATTTTACAAACATTTTACATGAGTTCCACACAAAACCTACACCAACTCTACATACAAGAAAGGAAAGAAGGAAGGAAAGAAGCACAGTACCTTATCGTGACCCCAAGCAACCGGTAACCGCCATTTTGTTGCAGGTAAGTAAACATAAAAAGTAGGTGGCGCGATGTGAACATTATACACAACTGTAGTGACGTGCATGTAAACAATATACACAACTGTAGTGGCGTGTATGTAAACACTTGTTTATCTACATACATTATACATATTATCTACATGCATTTGACATGTTATCTACATGAATTTTACATGGTTTCTACATGAATTTTACATGGTTTCTACATGGTTTTTACATGAATTCTACATGGTTTCTACATCAATTCTACATGGTTTTTACATGAATTCTACATGGTTTCTACATCAATTCTACATGGTTTCTACATCAATTCTACATGGTTTCTACATCAATTCTACATAATTTCTACATGCATTTTACAAACATTTTACATGAGTTCCACACAAAACCTACACCAACTCTACATACAAGAAAGGAAAGAAGGAAGGAAAGAAGCACAGTACCTTATCGTGACCCCAAGCAACCGGTAACCGCCATTTTGTTGCAGGTAAGTAAACATAAAAAGTAGGTGGCGCGATGTGAACATTATACACAACTGTAGTGACGTGCATGTAAACAATATACACAACTGTAGTGGCGTGTATGTAAACACTTGTTTATCTACATACATTATACATATTATCTACATGCATTTGACATGTTATCTACATGAATTTTACATGGTTTCTACATGAATTTTACATGGTTTCTACATGGTTTTTACATGAATTCTACATGGTTTCTACATCAATTCTACATGGTTTTTACATGAATTCTACATGGTTTCTACATCAATTCTACATGGTTTCTACATCAATTCTACATGGTTTCTACATCAATTCTACATAATTTCTACATGCATTTTACAAACATTTTACATGAGTTCCACACAAAACCTACACCAACTCTACATACAAGAAAGGAAAGAAGGACTAAACAAAGGAAGAAGGACCTAAGAGGGAAAGTACAAAGGGAGAAGGAGCTAAGAGAGAAAGAAAAAAGGGGAGAAGCAGCTATGAGAGAAAAAACAAAGTAAAATAGTACACTAGCACGCCACTACCGTTCTTTACTTGCACTAACATTTAGTTACTAACACGCCACTACCGGGAGTTACTTGCACTACAATTTTACTACTAACACGCCACTACCGGTCATTATTTGTACTAACATTTTGATACCAACACGCCACTATCGGATTTTACTTGCACTAAAATTTACTACCAACACGCCACTACCGTTATTTATTTGCACTAAAATTTTAATACCAACACGCCACCACCATTACTTACTTGCACAAAATAACAAAGTAGGTGGCGCCATGTGAACATTATACACAATTGTAGTGACGTGCATGTAAACAATATACACAACTGTAGTGGCGTGTATGTAAACACTTGTTTATCTACATACATTATACATATTATCTACATGCATTTGACATGTTATCTACATGAATTTTACATGGTTTCTACATGAATTTTACATGGTTTCTACATGGTTTTTACATGAATTCTACATGGTTTCTACATCAATTCTACATGGTTTTTACATGAATTCTACATGGTTTCTACATCAATTCTACATGGTTTCTACATCAATTCTACATGGTTTCTACATCAATTCTACATAATTTCTACATGCATTTTACAAACATTTTACATGAGTTCCACACAAAACCTACACCAACTCTACATACAAGAAAGGAAAGAAGGACTAAACAAAGGAAGAAGGACCTAAGAGGAAAAGTACAAAGGGAGAAGGAGCTAAGAGAGAAAGAAAAAAAGGGGAGAAGGAGCTAAGAGAGAAAAAACAAAGTAAAATAGTACACTAGCACGCCACTACCGTTCTTTACTTGCACTAACATTTAGTTACTAACACGCCACTACCGGGAGTTACTTGCACTACAATTTTACTACTAACACGCCACTACCGGTCATTATTTGTACTAAAATGTTGATACCAACACGCCACTATCGGATTTTACTTGCACTAAAATTTACTACCAACACGCCACTACCGTTATTTATTTGCACTAAAATTTTAATACCAACACGCCACTACCGTTATTTATTTGCACTAAAATTTTAATACCAACACGCCACCACCATTACTTACTTGCACAAAATAACAAAGTAGGTGTCGCCATGTGAACATTATACACAACTGTAGTGACGTGCATGTAAACAATATACACAACTGTAGTGGCGTGTATGTAAACACTTGTTTATCTACATACATTATACATATTATCTACATGCATTTGACATGTTATCTACATGAATTTTACATGGTTTCTACATGAATTTTACATGGTTTCTACATGGTTTTTACATGAATTCTACATGGTTTCTACATCAATTCTACATGGTTTTTACATGAATTCTACATGGTTTCTACATCAATTCTACATGGTTTCTACATCAATTCTACATGGTTTCTACATCAATTCTACATAATTTCTACATGCATTTTACAAACATTTTACATGAGTTCCACACAAAACCTACACCAACTCTACATACAAGAAAGGAAAGAAGGAAGGAAAGAAGCACAGTACCTTATCGTGACCCCAAGCAACCGGTAACCGCCATTTTGTTGCAGGTAAGTAAACATAAAAAGTAGGTGGCGCGATGTGAACATTATACACAACTGTAGTGACGTGCATGTAAACAATATACACAACTGTAGTGGCGTGTATGTAAACACTTGTTTATCTACATACATTATACATATTATCTACATGCATTTGACATGTTATCTACATGAATTTTACATGGTTTCTACATGAATTTTACATGGTTTCTACATGGTTTTTACATGAATTCTACATGGTTTCTACATCAATTCTACATGGTTTTTACATGAATTCTACATGGTTTCTACATCAATTCTACATGGTTTCTACATCAATTCTACATGGTTTCTACATCAATTCTACATAATTTCTACATGCATTTTACAAACATTTTACATGAGTTCCACACAAAACCTACACCAACTCTACATACAAGAAAGGAAAGAAGGAAGGAAAGAAGCACAGTACCTTATCGTGACCCCAAGCAACCGGTAACCGCCATTTTGTTGCAGGTAAGTAAACATAAAAAGTAGGTGGCGCGATGTGAACATTATACACAACTGTAGTGACGTGCATGTAAACAATATACACAACTGTAGTGGCGTGTATGTAAACACTTGTTTATCTACATACATTATACATATTATCTACATGCATTTGACATGTTATCTACATGAATTTTACATGGTTTCTACATGAATTTTACATGGTTTCTACATGGTTTTTACATGAATTCTACATGGTTTCTACATCAATTCTACATGGTTTTTACATGAATTCTACATGGTTTCTACATCAATTCTACATGGTTTCTACATCAATTCTACATGGTTTCTACATCAATTCTACATAATTTCTACATGCATTTTACAAACATTTTACATGAGTTCCACACAAAACCTACACCAACTCTACATACAAGAAAGGAAAGAAGGAAGGAAAGAAGCACAGTACCTTATCGTGACCCCAAGCAACCGGTAACCGCCATTTTGTTGCAGGTAAGTAAACATAAAAAGTAGGTGGCGCGATGTGAACATTATACACAACTGTAGTGACGTGCATGTAAACAATATACACAACTGTAGTGGCGTGTATGTAAACACTTGTTTATCTACATACATTATACATATTATCTACATGCATTTGACATGTTATCTACATGAATTTTACATGGTTTCTACATGAATTTTACATGGTTTCTACATGGTTTTTACATGAATTCTACATGGTTTCTACATCAATTCTACATGGTTTTTACATGAATTCTACATGGTTTCTACATCAATTCTACATGGTTTCTACATCAATTCTACATGGTTTCTACATCAATTCTACATAATTTCTACATGCATTTTACAAACATTTTACATGAGTTCCACACAAAACCTACACCAACTCTACATACAAGAAAGGAAAGAAGGAAGGAAAGAAGCACAGTACCTTATCGTGACCCCAAGCAACCGGTAACCGCCATTTTGTTGCAGGTAAGTAAACATAAAAAGTAGGTGGCGCGATGTGAACATTATACACAACTGTAGTGACGTGCATGTAAACAATATACACAACTGTAGTGGCGTGTATGTAAACACTTGTTTATCTACATACATTATACATATTATCTACATGCATTTGACATGTTATCTACATGAATTTTACATGGTTTCTACATGAATTTTACATGGTTTCTACATGGTTTTTACATGAATTCTACATGGTTTCTACATCAATTCTACATGGTTTTTACATGAATTCTACATGGTTTCTACATCAATTCTACATGGTTTCTACATCAATTCTACATGGTTTCTACATCAATTCTACATAATTTCTACATGCATTTTACAAACATTTTACATGAGTTCCACACAAAACCTACACCAACTCTACATACAAGAAAGGAAAGAAGGACTAAACAAAGGAAGAAAGACCTAAGAGGGAAAGTACAAAGGGAGAAGGAGCTAAGAGAGAAAGAAAAAAAGGGGAGAAGGAGCTAACAGAGAAAAAACAAAGTAAAATAGTACACTAGCACGCCACTACCGTTCTTTACTTGCACTAACATTTAGTTACTAACACGCCACTACCGGGAGTTACTTGCACTACAATTTTACTACTAACACGCCACTACCGGTCATTATTTGTACTAAAATGTTGATACCAACACGCCACTATCGGATTTTACTTGCACTAAAATTTACTACCAACACGCCACTACCGTTATTTATTTGCACTAAAATTTTAATACCAACACGCCACTACCGTTATTTATTTGCACTAAAATTTTAATACCAACACGC
This sequence comes from Drosophila oshimai, assembly GCA_018150695.1. Lineage (NCBI taxonomy): Eukaryota > Metazoa > Arthropoda > Insecta > Diptera > Drosophilidae > Drosophila > Drosophila oshimai. The sequence goes on along the minus strand of JAECWM010000294.1, from coordinate 5,103 downwards.
CACCACCATTACTTACTTGCACAAAATAACAAAGTAGGTGTCGCCATGTGAACATTATACACAACTGTAGTGACGTGCATGTAAACAATATACACAACTGTAGTGGCGTGTATGTAAACACTTGTTTATCTACATACATTATACATATTATCTACATGCATTTGACATGTTATCTACATGAATTTTACATGGTTTCTACATGAATTTTACATGGTTTCTACATGGTTTTTACATGAATTCTACATGGTTTCTACATCAATTCTACATGGTTTTTACATGAATTCTACATGGTTTCTACATCAATTCTACATGGTTTCTACATCAATTCTACATGGTTTCTACATCAATTCTACATAATTTCTACATGCATTTTACAAACATTTTACATGAGTTCCACACAAAACCTACACCAACTCTACATACAAGAAAGGAAAGAAGGAAGGAAAGAAGCACAGTACCTTATCGTGACCCCAAGCAACCGGTAACCGCCATTTTGTTGCAGGTAAGTAAACATAAAAAGTAGGTGGCGCGATGTGAACATTATACACAACTGTAGTGACGTGCATGTAAACAATATACACAACTGTAGTGGCGTGTATGTAAACACTTGTTTATCTACATACATTATACATATTATCTACATGCATTTGACATGTTATCTACATGAATTTTACATGGTTTCTACATGAATTTTACATGGTTTCTACATGGTTTTTACATGAATTCTACATGGTTTCTACATCAATTCTACATGGTTTTTACATGAATTCTACATGGTTTCTACATCAATTCTACATGGTTTCTACATCAATTCTACATGGTTTCTACATCAATTCTACATAATTTCTACATGCATTTTACAAACATTTTACATGAGTTCTACACAAAACCTACACCAACTCTACATACAAGAAAGGAAAGAAGGAAGGAAAGAAGCACAGTACCTTATCGTGACCCCAAGCAACCGGTAACCGCCATTTTGTTGCAGGTAAGTAAACATAAAAAGTAGGTGGCGCGATGTGAACATTATACACAACTGTAGTGACGTGCATGTAAACAATATACACAACTGTAGTGGCGTGTATGTAAACACTTGTTTATCTACATACATTATACATATTATCTACATGCATTTGACATGTTATCTACATGAATTTTACATGGTTTCTACATGAATTTTACATGGTTTCTACATGGTTTTTACATGAATTCTACATGGTTTCTACATCAATTCTACATGGTTTTTACATGAATTCTACATGGTTTCTACATCAATTCTACATGGTTTCTACATCAATTCTACATGGTTTCTACATCAATTCTACATAATTTCTACATGCATTTTACAAACATTTTACATGAGTTCCACACAAAACCTACACCAACTCTACATACAAGAAAGGAAAGAAGGAAGGAAAGAAGCACAGTACCTTATCGTGACCCCAAGCAACCGGTAACCGCCATTTTGTTGCAGGTAAGTAAACATAAAAAGTAGGTGGCGCGATGTGAACATTATACACAACTGTAGTGACGTGCATGTAAACAATATACACAACTGTAGTGGCGTGTATGTAAACACTTGTTTATCTACATACATTATACATATTATCTACATGCATTTGACATGTTATCTACATGAATTTTACATGGTTTCTACATGAATTTTACATGGTTTCTACATGGTTTTTACATGAATTCTACATGGTTTCTACATCAATTCTACATGGTTTTTACATGAATTCTACATGGTTTCTACATCAATTCTACATGGTTTCTACATCAATTCTACATGGTTTCTACATCAATTCTACATAATTTCTACATGCATTTTACAAACATTTTACATGAGTTCCACACAAAACCTACACCAACTCTACATACAAGAAAGGAAAGAAGGACTAAACAAAGGAAGAAGGACCTAAGAGGGAAAGTACAAAGGGAGAAGGAGCTAAGAGAGAAAGAAAAAAAGGGGAGAAGGAGCTAAGAGAGAAAAAACAAAGTAAAATAGTACACTAGCACGCCACTACCGTTCTTTACTTGCACTAACATTTAGTTACTAACACGCCACTACCGGGAGTTACTTGCACTACAATTTTACTACTAACACGCCACTACCGGTCATTATTTGTACTAAAATGTTGATACCAACACGCCACTATCGGATTTTACTTGCACTAAAATTTACTACCAACACGCCACTACCGTTATTTATTTGCACTAAAATTTTAATACCAACACGCCACTACCGTTATTTATTTGCACTAAAATTTTAATACCAACACGCCACCACCATTACTTACTTGCACAAAATAACAAAGTAGGTGTCGCCATGTGAACATTATACACAACTGTAGTGACGTGCATGTAAACAATATACACAACTGTAGTGGCGTGTATGTAAACACTTGTTTATCTACATACATTATACATATTATCTACATGCATTTGACATGTTATCTACATGAATTTTACATGGTTTCTACATGAATTTTACATGGTTTCTACATGGTTTTTACATGAATTCTACATGGTTTCTACATCAATTCTACATGGTTTTTACATGAATTCTACATGGTTTCTACATCAATTCTACATGGTTTCTACATCAATTCTACATGGTTTCTACATCAATTCTACATAATTTCTACATGCATTTTACAAACATTTTACATGAGTTCCACACAAAACCTACACCAACTCTACATACAAGAAAGGAAAGAAGGAAGGAAAGAAGCACAGTACCTTATCGTGACCCCAAGCAACCGGTAACCGCCATTTTGTTGCAGGTAAGTAAACATAAAAAGTAGGTGGCGCGATGTGAACATTATACACAACTGTAGTGACGTGCATGTAAACAATATACACAACTGTAGTGGCGTGTATGTAAACACTTGTTTATCTACATACATTATACATATTATCTACATGCATTTGACATGTTATCTACATGAATTTTACATGGTTTCTACATGAATTTTACATGGTTTCTACATGGTTTTTACATGAATTCTACATGGTTTCTACATCAATTCTACATGGTTTTTACATGAATTCTACATGGTTTCTACATCAATTCTACATGGTTTCTACATCAATTCTACATGGTTTCTACATCAATTCTACATAATTTCTACATGCATTTTACAAACATTTTACATGAGTTCCACACAAAACCTACACCAACTCTACATACAAGAAAGGAAAGAAGGAAGGAAAGAAGCACAGTACCTTATCGTGACCCCAAGCAACCGGTAACCGCCATTTTGTTGCAGGTAAGTAAACATAAAAAGTAGGTGGCGCGATGTGAACATTATACACAACTGTAGTGACGTGCATGTAAACAATATACACAACTGTAGTGGCGTGTATGTAAACACTTGTTTATCTACATACATTATACATATTATCTACATGCATTTGACATGTTATCTACATGAATTTTACATGGTTTCTACATGAATTTTACATGGTTTCTACATGGTTTTTACATGAATTCTACATGGTTTCTACATCAATTCTACATGGTTTTTACATGAATTCTACATGGTTTCTACATCAATTCTACATGGTTTCTACATCAATTCTACATGGTTTCTACATCAATTCTACATAATTTCTACATGCATTTTACAAACATTTTACATGAGTTCCACACAAAACCTACACCAACTCTACATACAAGAAAGGAAAGAAGGACTAAACAAAGGAAGAAGGACCTAAGAGGGAAAGTACAAAGGGAGAAGGAGCTAAGAGAGAAAGAAAAAAAGGGGAGAAGCAGCTATGAGAGAAAAAACAAAGTAAAATAGTACACTAGCACGCCACTACCGTTCTTTACTTGCACTAACATTTAGTTACTAACACGCCACTACCGGGAGTTACTTGCACTACAATTTTACTACTAACACGCCACTACCGGTCATTATTTGTACTAACATTTTGATACCAACACGCCACTATCGGATTTTACTTGCACTAAAATTTACTACCAACACGCCACTACCGTTATTTATTTGCACTAAAATTTTAATACCAACACGCCACTACCGTTATTTATTTGCACTAAAATTTTAATACCAACACGCCACCACCATTACTTACTTGCACAAAATAACAAAGTAGGTGGCGCCATGTGAACATTATACACAACTGTAGTGACGTGCATGTAAACAATATACACAACTGTAGTGGCGTGTATGTAAACACTTGTTTATCTACATACATCATACATATTATCTACATGCACTTGACATGTTATCTACATGAATTTTACATGGTTTCTACATGAATTTTACATGGTTTCTACATGGTTTTTACATGAATTCTACATGGTTTCTACATCAATTCTACATGGTTTTTACATGAATTCTACATGGTTTCTACATCAATTCTACATGGTTTCTACATCAATTCTACATGGTTTCTACATCAATTCTACATAATTTCTACATGCATTTTACAAACATTTTACATGAGTTCCACACAAAACCTACACCAACTCTACATACAAGAAAGGAAAGAAGGAAGGAAAGAAGCACAGTACCTTATCGTGACCCCAAGCAACCGGTAACCGCCATTTTGTTGCAGGTAAGTAAACATAAAAAGTAGGTGGTGCGATGTGAACATTATACACAACTGTAGTGACGTGCATGTAAACAATATACACAACTGTAGTGGCGTGTATGTAAACACTTGTTTATCTACATACATCATACATATTATCTACATGCACTTGACATGTTATCTACATGAATTTTACATGGTTTCTACATGAATTTTACATGGTTTCTACATGGTTTTTACATGAATTCTACATGGTTTCTACATCAATTCTACATGGTTTTTACATGAATTCTACATGGTTTCTACATCAATTCTACATGGTTTCTACATCAATTCTACATGGTTTCTACATCAATTCTACATAATTTCTACATGCATTTTACAAACATTTTACATGAGTTCCACACAAAACCTACACCAACTCTACATACAAGAAAGGAAAGAAGGAAGGAAAGAAGCACAGTACCTTATCGTGACCCCAAGCAACCGGTAACCGCCATTTTGTTGCAGGTAAGTAAACATAAAAAGTAGGTGGCGCGATGT
>JAECWM010000293.1:0-112500 GCA_018150695.1 Drosophila oshimai | reverse complement strand
TTTGTAAAAAGCTTGCATTGTTTTGGCAAGTCGTTAAGCGGAAACAACCGACATTTTTGAAAAAATATTCTGATTGGCTTGAGTGCAAGGAAACTTTTACTCTAAAATTCAGTTTGCCACCAAAAGCATCTAATTTACGTCGTGGACGTCCAAAAAAGGATTTCTCTGAGGTTTCAAAAAGAACGAAACGTAGACGCATAGCAGAGGTTGCGATTAAAGATGAGTCTGCTGCATCTCTTTTACGGATATCGATTTCCGAACCAAGAATTGAAGAAGTTTTAGCACTTTTCATGGAATGCCAGTTAAAAAAACACCATTATTTAATGATACGCTCATTTATTAACTCAAAATTATCATTTGAAGTGTTTCCCAGCTATGATATAGTCCTGTGAGCTAAACAGAAAAAGCTATCCGGATAATATTATTATCAGCGACTCTCAAGCTGAAGTTGAACTTCAAAGTTTATTGGATCACAATGCGACACGCATATTGGAACTTCAAAATGAGGTTATCAACGGAGTCAATGATGATCATCTAATTTTATTTGGTAAATGGGGAATCGATGGTAGTACTGGTCATGAAGAATATAAACAGACGATGATGGACAGCGACCTAGCAGACAGCAATATGTTTGTTACATCATATGTGCCCCTTTGACTGGTTACAAAGTCGGACCATGCCAAGATTATTTGGAAGAATCAAAGGCCATCGTTCCGAAGTGCAACGCAAAGCGTACGGACGCGTCTTTTTCTACTCCGTCGTTTTTTATCTCTGTCAAAAGAAATAATATTTACAAAATTCATCTTTGTGTATAGACTGATAAACAAACACGATCCCTACTAGTGGCAAGGAGAACACAAAACGAAGCACAAAGCATAATTCACGTCGGCTCAGCCAACTTTACACACGTACACTTTAAAAAACAAAGAACTAGAAAAACATAACATGGTTTTGCCAGAGGGAAAGCGCTTAAAAGAAACCTCTGGCTCTAAGCGCGGGCGCCCCTCTGACGCTGCCAATGACACTGCCTCACCAATGTTTATCGCGGCAATGAATAGCCGTTTCGATGAACAAGCTCAGCTGATCAAGTCCACCATCCGCGAGGTCGAGGAGAGGATGCTCGAGGTGCTGCAGGAACGGCTCTTGGGTGTCACCACGGAGATGAAGCAGATGGCCGATCGCATGTTGCAGCTGAAGCGGGAGGTTGAGGAGCTGCGCTCCCTAAAATCCCAAATTGGCACGGTGCAAGGAAAGCTTGACGCACAGCGTGGCAAAAGCGAGGCGTGCTCAGTACGTATGCATGGCGTTCCCTTTGCGGAAGGAGAAAAACTAAGGCCGCTGTTTAACAAGCTCTGCTTTGCGACAAATCTTGTTCCGGCGCCGAGAGTCCGCGGCATTTTTAAAGTACGAAAATCGCAACATTCCCTGGTTGACCCTCCAATTCTGATAAAATTGGAAACAACAAGGGAAAAAGTTTCACTTCTTCGCGCACTGGCTGATTTCCGACCTGTAGCTGACCTCTTTATTTTTATAGTTTTTAAGAGTAATTTTGGTTTTCTATTGGTAATCTCTTTTCGTAAAAATCTAGCTTGTGACTTCTTAATTCATATGTTCGTTTCCCAATTAACCTTATACCCTTATATTAATGCAGGTCAATTCAAATAATGCAACAGCGAGCAGTCTGCTTAGAATTCTTTGTAAACAGAAAGTGGGTTTGAAGATTGTACACATAAATGCTCAAAGCTTGGTCAGAAAAAAAGATGAGTTTAGGGAACTATTTGTAGGATCAAATGTTGATGTAGTGTGTGTTTCAGAAACATGGTTTGTAAGTGGCTACAGTGACGTCCCTTTTGAATGTGATGGTTACGTATTGCATAGGTCCGACAGATTAAATCACGCAGGTGGCGTAGATATTTTTGTAAGCAACAAATACACTTCCAAACTTATTAAATCAAATCCGATTGAAGGTAGAGTTGAATATTTGTTTGTAGAAAAATGTTTTCTTTATTAGTGTGTGCCAGCGTTCTCTAAACATGACTTGATATTTATGACATATGAATTTATTTCTGACAATTCAACACGATTATTTAGCTATAGGGACTATAAATCAATCAATTTCAACAACCTACTAACCGAATTTGACAGTGTTGACTGGACAAACATATATGATTTGACTTCGCCACAGGAACAACTAGTATTATTTAACTCCAACATTCGACGATTATTTGAACACTGTGTTCCATTAAAAACAAAAACACAAAAACCAGCCGTTCAGCCATTGTTTAATTTAGAAATTAAAAAACAAATTCGCCTGCGGGATAATGCCTACAAACGCTGGATAACATATAAAAACAAGAAAGAACGCTAGAGTCGGGTTTCCCGACTATAAAATTTGCGATACTCATTGCCCTCTTTAAAAACAGCTAGCTGTTGTGTAGCCTACTTTCATGCGCCCTCTCTTAAAAAAAAGTTTTGCATACTTTTGAGCGTAATAAAAATTTTCAACGCGTTTGTATACACAATTTCTTGAAAATGGTCAGATTTTAAAAATTTTTAGATATTTGGGTAGATATTTTCAATACGAACAACATTTGTAAGGGTCACTTTTCTCTAGCACTAGCTAGCACTTTTCTCTAGACACCACAGAGTTTTTTCCGGTTTGTGGGCGTAAAAAGGGGCGTGGTCAGGGTTTGAAACAAACTTGATCTGCGCTTTGCTTATAGAAATCTGTATGCAAAATTTGGTGGTTCTAGCTCTGTTAGTTCCCGAGATCTCGACGTTTGTACGGACGGACAGACGGACAGACGGACAGACAGACATTTGATCGTTTACTGTATTTGATTACTCTTCGAGTATCGCAAATAATGAGAGCCTGCACATCATTCAAACAATTGAGAAACTTAGTTGCAAACTCGATATCTTCTTCCAAGCGTAGATTTTATAACAATAAATTTGCCAATGCAGAGACTCCTGGGCAAGTTTGGAAGGATTTGAGAAGCCTGGGCATAGGAAAACAAAATGCGGTGGCTAAATCGGGCCTTGATGTAGACGCCCTTAATAAGAAGATTTCAGAGGTTCCTTCTGTCATTCCTACACATAATATGTACCTGAACCCAACAACATCCTGTTATATCTTTTAGCTTTATGTGTGTACGTCCATGTCCTTGAATGTATACTTAAAATTAAATCAAATGCAGAAGGTCTAGATAATGTTAGCCCCAAATTTATAAAAATGTTGCTCCCAAAACTAATTTCTTATATTACCCATATTTTTAATACAGTCTTTACCACGTCAATGTTTCCTGATTGCTGAAAAATTGCTAAAATTTTGTCCATCCCAAAATCAAAAAATGAATTAAGACCAATTTCCATCTTGCCTTTCTTGGCAAAGGCCTTTGAGCAATTAGTTGCCCTGCAGATGCAAACTCACCTGGAGAACAATAATCTTCTATATTGTAAGCAATCAGGTTTAAAAAAGCACAGAAGCTGTACAACTGCCATTTTAAAGATATCCGAAGACATTCGCCAAAAAGTCGATGACAGCAAAGTAACCCTCCTAACACTTCTTGACTTTAGCAAAGCATTTGACTCGATAAATCACGAAATACTCTGCACAAAGATTCGCACACTGTACAATTTCTCTTCAAGTGCAATAAACCTCATCCGTACATATCTTACAAACAGGGTGCAGGCCGTCGTCTCCGGGTAGCTTAAATCTTTTTTTTTGCGTCTCACACAAGGAGTCCCGCAAGGCTCAGTTTTAGGTCCACTGCTTTTCTCGTTATATGTAAATGATCTCCCTAAATGTATTTCTGTATGTGATGTGCACCTATATGCAGATGATGTCCAGTTATATGTTTGCCGTCCCCTTAGTCAAATTAGTGAGTGTATCAGAATTAGCAACTATGAAATTAATCAAATAAATAATTGGGCTGAAGCGAACGGGTTAAGGCTCAATCCATCCAAATCAAAATGCCCACTAATTTACAAAAAACCAATTAACTTTAGCTGTCTTCCAAAGATAAAGGTAAAAAATGTTGAAATAGACTATGTCAAGCGAGCCACAAATCTGGGACTAGAATTTAATTCCACCTTAACGTGGGATGACCATGTTAATAAAGCCACAGGAAAAGCATATGGCATGCTCAGGCAGCTGTCATTATCTAGAACTCTTATTCCACAGAATATCAGGATGCTTGTAGCGAAAACCTGCATAATTCCAACTTTGTTTTACGGAATTGAAGTATTTGGATCCTGCGACGCCATAAGCATGCAAAGACTAAAAGTTGCCTTCAACTCAATTGCGCGATAAGTTTTTAACTTAAACCACCAGGAGCACATTACTCCAATAAGATTTTTGAACTAAGCTTTGAGTCATGGATTAAGTCAAAAACCCCGTTATTTCAGCATAAACTCCTGATTAAAAAAGAGCCGCAGTACTTAATTGAACATGTGCAGCTGGCTTCGTCAGCTAGAACAAACAACATTGTCTGTAAAAGATTAAAATTGGCGATGACGGAAAAACACTTTTTCATACAGGCTGTTCGCTATTGGAATGACCTTCCAAACAATATAAAATGATTAAGAAACGAAGCGCACTTTAAAAACGAACTTATAAACTATTTAAAGGGCACAAGCTAATTCTAATTCTTATTTTAACTTATTACTTTTAATGTTAATTTCTTTTTGTTTCAAATTCAATTTATTTCTTTATTAATCTGTAAATGTCAAAATGAGTATTGTTGTTGTAACGTAATGTAATGTAATTGTAGGGGAGAAGTGGGGGTTGTGGGCATGGGGGGGTTGTGGGCACCCCTACGTATCTTTTCACAAAATGAAGATTGACTTTTTTTGGTAATGTCATTCGCAAGCAATTACCTTATGTATGATGTATGCCAAATATCAAAGTAAACGAACGCGTTTGCTTTTTGAAATGAACGAATTGGTTTTTTTTGTGCTTGGAAAAGGTGGTGAAGTTTTTTTCAAAGATTTTCAATAGTGTATTAATTAAAGTGAATCGATTAAGAAGGTAAGTGTAATGCATTTTTATTTAGTCAAAGTATTATACTAAATGGAACAATATCGATTTGAACCAAAACATTTATGCAAACACATTTTTTAATTACTTCTTAAAATGTCTGCTAAAGTTGGTTGTGGGCACCAAAATTGGGGGGTTGTGGGCACTCGTTTTTTTTTGGCAAATCTTTTTATTACCTACAATTTCTTGTAAAATTGTTTTCAAAATTAGTTTGGAACCCTCTAGAACATTCTTGTAGAAATCTTAGGCTCTTGAAAAAGGATCCTCTCCCGCTGAGAGGGATTATCACCAAGATTTGTAATTTTGCGATCGAGCTTTTCGTCTGAAATGTGTTGACATGCGGGCCAGTTATTACACATGTCAAACATGTGTTTCCGACGATGAATAACGCCTACGTAGTCTTTGAAATAAATAAATTGTCATTTTGTTGATATTTGTTGCGGTTTTTTTTCCATATTTTTCCATTTGCAGCATTTTTTCCCAGGGTGCCCACAACCCCCCCAAAAAAAAATGTTAGCTGAAAATTACGGTTTTACAAAAGTCCATATGAAATTTTTTCGCATGACGAAATCAAGTATGTTTCTTCATAATTAGTTAGTTTAGGTCTCTAGCTTTACACAGATACCCATATGTCCAAATAATATGCACTAGTTCGGTAATTATAAGCCAAAAACAAAACTATGCCCACAACCCCCACTTTTCCCCTACTTTTAGTATTTAAGTTTTATTGTAACAATCACAAAGTATTCAAGATTTAATGTAACAATCACAGAGTGACCGATGAAACTAAAAGGACTTAGTCTTATATCGTCGGGATATAAAAACAAATAAATTAAATTAAATAAATCGTCTACCCGATATTGCAGACCAATCCGGTTTCAATTTAAAAAGGAGACGACACAGCTTTGTCTTGATGAAGAGGCGTATATCGAAATCAAGATTAATAAGCTCAATTGCAGCACAGTTGCACTACAAAATCGGCAAATTAAAGTCGAACACTCTTTGCTACTTACCATGGTTGATGATAAGGTTTGTAATGCATTAAGTGATACAAAATCCACAAAATGCTATATATGAAATGAACAACATAGAAATTTGTTTAAAAAAAAAGTTAATGAGGAGCGATTTGAGTTCGGACTGTCACCACTCCATGCGTGTATTTGATTTTTTGAGTATGTTATTCACTTATCGTACAGATTGGACGAAAAAATATGGCAAATTCGATCACAAGAGGCTAAAGATAAGATTTCATTGAGAAAACAATTTATTCAAAATAAGTTTAGGGCAAAAATGGGTCTAATAGTAGATAAACCTAGAACTGGAGGAAGTGGAACATCGAACGATGGCAACACAGCCAGAAAATTCTTCAATAATCCTGATATATCTGCCGACATAACGGGTATTGTTAAAGACATAATAGTTAGAGCCTCTACTTTGTTGCAAGCGCAATCTTCGGGCTACATGATAAATCCAGCAAAATTTGGTGACTACGCTTTTAAAACCGCGAAGCAGCTGATTGACAAGTATCCCTGGTTTTATCTCCCCCCATCGGTTCATGCTCCTGATATTATAAAGAATTCCTTAGTTTCAATTGGAGAGCTTTCTGAAGAAGCCGCTGAGGCTAGAATAAAGGATATTAAAAAATATTCACGATATTCACGAGTCGCATCAAATACAGATTTGTTTAACAGATTGCTGTTAAGCTCTGATCTGGACAAAGAAAAATTACTTATAGCCAAAAGTCAACGCTACCAGAGTCATCTTTTTCTTTACTTAATGAAACAATTTAAAAAAAATATGATTTTGTTATGTTGGTTGTTTTTCACAAAAAAAATATATGTATATTTCTTAAATTATATGTCTGTTATCTGAGGTGGTGTGCGTGGGGGTGGAAATGATACGTATGGTAGATCTATGTTTCTAAATAACTTACAGTAAAATATCAGCCTGAATTTATGAATTTATGACTGCTTTCTCATGTAAGCGCAATTACTGAGTCAATGGTTCCCATGGAAACTACTGGATATGGTGGTACGATCGGTCAGATTTTTTAATATATGTTTATAATATTTTTATAGATTTTTGGTGAATGTTTCATAGCGATAGCACATCTAGAAGTATTTATGGCCGCCGCTCCATACAAGCCCGACCACAATGCAATGTGCGTCGTGGTAGACGCCGGCAGCGCAGTCGGCGCGCTCGCCAATTGTTTGACGTCAACGACGACGCTTGCGTTGCTTGCGAGCATTTCCTATGGACAAACCATGCCGGGCGGGACAAAAAATGCGATTCCGACTGTCCAAAGCAAAAGTGCAAAAATTTGGTTTTGCAACTTTATAAAAAATAGTTTGACGATAATTGTGGGAAAGTTTCAAAGCAAAAACTGCCCTAAAAACCAATTTTTTAAACAATTGATGTTAAAATTATGTTAAATTACAAATTAAATTTTTTTTATACGATTCTCCTTCACTTAAATATAACTTCTTCGATTTCTTTTCCAAAACCTTAAAAACAAATATTTTGAACTTTGAAGCTAAAATATCGGATACGGTTCGGAGTTTTGAAAAACTGTTTAAAGTTTTTTAAGGTACTGTCCTAAGCTACACATTGTTATAGGTTTTGTTCAAATCCAGTAAATTACTAGGTACAGTTGACATGGCCTGACCCGGTATTATAAAAATTAAATGTTTAATAATTCTGTAATTTAAATAATTTTAATATTGTTAGCTTTTATATACTAAATTGAAGTGTAATAAGCAATTTTTTGTCAATGTGAGTAGCGTTACCATAACAAGCTTACGCTTTAATTAAAATAAATTAAAGTTACCTGGACGAATTTAGATAGTTTCTTGTGTAGCACGTATGACCGCTGCTTCATTACTGTAATATCCTTTTTACTGGAATCTTTGTGCTGGCCATTTTTTATTGGATTTGCATATAAATTAGCGAATTCCCGCTCAGTTCCAAGGTACAACGGCTTTATGAAGTTGACCATGCTATAATCTGAAAAAATTGAAATTGATGTAGTTCAAACTAACATGCATTGTTATGAGATAAATATAAACCCAAAATATTAAAAGCAAGTTAAATTATAATTTAAATAAAAAACGGAGTGCAAAATATTGTGGAACCGTCACCCTGGTGATATGGCGTTGTGAATAAAAAATAATTAAGTAAAACATATATACAGTGGTGGAAAAAATAATAGAAACAACATTCTCCTCTGCACATATGTATGTACAATAGCAAACGGCTTGAAACCAAAAGTACATACATAACTGATAACAGAACTTTATTCTGCTTTCCTTTTTAAGGCAGTCCTCTACCGTCAGGCCTCAATTTCGAGCCTATTTTCAAAAATTGATTGGGAAAGAACTACTGAAGATAATTTCATGAACTTTTTTTTATTTGATTGGTACATCTGTCGACTTTAAAATCAGTTAATCAAAAAGTGTGCCCAGTGGTTCTGTTGTCCTTTGGGATGACCTTGAAATGTCCTTCTCAAATTTGGAGGCCCGACTTGGTGGCAAGGTTTTTCCAATGTCGTTGTCGGAAATGAAGAAAGTAAAATTTGTTTATAAAATTTGTTACCTTGGCTATGTTTGGCCGATCGGGATTTTTTGTATCTCGAAATTTGTAAAAAATATACAACTTTTTACAAAAATTTTCAATTTTACCATGTTTTTTCATAGTTTAAAAGCTGTAAAAATTCGAAAAACTAAAATTTTCAAAATCCCGATCGGCCAAACATAGCGACATGTTTTCTGAATAATTGTGCCAAAAATGAGATGAATCCGATAAATATTACTGGTAGAAAGCTTACCATCCATTTCAAAAAAGTCAATTTTTGGGAAAACGCGTTTAAAGACAAAGTAGCGCTTGGAAACGGCCGCGAGTGCATGACTTCAAAGTCGCGAAAACCCATGAAGGAATGTTTTTTTCGCGAAACGCTTTTACTGGCGTATTTCTAAGATCGTCTTCTTTCAAATAATGCAAAAAAAAAAATAGATTTTTTTCAAACCGCGACGGTAGAGGACTGCCTTAAGTCGTTTTAGCCTTTATTTGTGGCAGAAATTAGAAATTAGGTGAAGAACAACGCGTTTTAGCTGGAAAAAAATAGAAACGCGACCAAATAACGCCGAAATTTTGGCTTACTCTCGTTTTTTTTTTTAAATAAAGGTATAATTCAGTAAGTTTAATGTTAGTTTGTCATAAAACTAAACATTTCGTCAAAATTCAGGAACAAAATCGACTTTTATATCAAAAATGGGTCGCGGAGTGCATTACACTGCTGTATAAAAAGATATTATAAAAAAATTTAAGAATGAGGGCCAAACATTAAGGAAAATTTCTCAGACAATGCAGTGCTCACTAAAAAATAGTGTGTTCAGCCTTTCATTTCACCGAAAGAAAGAAGAACTGCGGTGGAAAGTGAGCCACAACTACAGGGTTTGATGACATATTGACTCGTACATCAAAACAAAACCCATTCCTTTCTTCGGAAGAGCTCTTAGAGGACTTGCAGGCATCAGTTACGAGTGGCACTTTTAGAAACAGGCTGATTGAAAAGGATTTGAAGGCAAATTCACCTAGAAAAGTACCATACTTTGAGAAACCAAAATATTAAAAAAAAAGCTCTCTTTTGCTTATCGTCAAAAGGACCTCCAAAATTGAAAAAAATGTCCTCTGGTCTGATGAAACTGAAGTGAATATGTTTGGAGCTGATGGTAGCGCATATGTAAGGCGCCCAAAAAAATACAGCTCTCAATCAAAATCATAAAAAACAAGAAAGAACGCTATAGTCGGGTTTCCCGACTATAAGATTTGCGATACTCATTTGCCCTCTTTAAAAAAAAACGAGAAAAAACGATAGAGTCGCCACCTATGGGGCTACATTAACTACATTTGTAGATTTTACATTCACAAACACGTATATGCAAAATATATAAGTTAACAACCAGCTCCCAGCATAAGCTAGGCAGGGCAATTTTATATTTTATCATTCCATTTTTATATTTTTATATATCACTTCATAATCTTTTTATATTATACTTATATTTCTCAAGTAATATTGTACCCTAATATTGTACCACCCTTATGGTGTCCAAGTGCTGAGCCAGCAAAGTGCACCGTTATGTGCCGTGCCTTCGTGCCATTGGTGGCCAGCGATCGTATGACTTTTGTGCTTGGTCAGCGAAGATGTCACGAGCATCAGGCCATACGCTTTACTTTTTGTCAGCTTAAGTTTAGTCCACGTTATGTTCTGATTGAATAAAGAGCTGAAGCTCAATAATTGAAACTCCGGCTATCACCGTTATCGACTTATAATTTTATACCCAGTCTGAGTCTCAAGGCCAGCGGGCAAAAAGAGGGCAGTTACCCTCTCACCCTAATCGACATATCTCTACAGTAGATGTCACGGGCCACCGGGCCACTTACTCCATACACTGCGGCTAGTCTCACTAGCTGCAACTACGGTCAATCGACCCCCCGCCACAGACGTACAGTCAGCCGGCTTCATCACAGCTACGGACGGACAGCCAGCCGGCACGCCAACTACATAATTACAGACGTACAGTCAGCCGGCTTCATCTACGCTACGGACGGACAGCCAGCCGGCACGCCAACTACATAATTGGTGCCCAACCAAAGGAATAATATTAAATATATTCGAACTCCACCCCTGAAGTAATATAATATGTTAGTAGCTGAACGCCAACAATAGCTAAAGGTCTACACATAAATAACACACAACTACCAGTGCCTCAAGTGCATACAGTTTCCTATGTCCAGCAATAGGAATTTAAATATAAAAAGTGACTCGATTTTCGATTTCTGAGTTTTAATTCTATTTGGGTGCGTGACAAAAAATAAAGTCAAGTAAATCAAGTTACGTACACTTGCACTAGCAGTTTTATGTGAATAAATAACGAAAATAATTAAACGACAAACCACTCCATGTTCTTGGTGTTGATTTAATCTTCGATTTTCGATTTTTCCAATTGCATGATAAAATAAAAAATCAAAAACCTCAAATAACGCACACTGGTTCCAAAGCTATACATTTTTATTTGAATAAATAATATAAAGAAATAAATCACACAGTAATTTATATGCTTAGTGTGAGTTTTTATACACATGCAAAGGTTGCCTCTCGCTTTTCTCCTTGATTTTTTTTTTACAAGTTGATACATTGTGCCTGTGCTTACATCGAATTTTTTTCCGAATTAATCCAGTGTATCTGTGTTAGTAGTCGAACTGACCAATGTCTGTTGTCTTGCTCCTCAATCGTTCCATACCTCGCATTGTCCAGTATACCTAGCGTTAACTTACTCAGCTCCCTTTAGCTGCCAATGAGTTGGAATTATAGGGAAGTGAAGCAAGAAATTGACAGCGACGGCAGCGAAGAAATAGGATTCTGTCCCGTAGTAAGGAGCATAGACCAACCAGAGATGAACGCGGAAATGGTCCAAGCGATTGTCGCAAATGCTGTCGGCACCGCTCTTGCTGCGCAGGAAGAGCGTTTGAGAAGCGCCTTTGCCTTAGAGTTAGGATCTGTTAGAACACAGGTTAGCGCCACTTAAATCACTCGTGCTGCCAGCACAGCCCAAAGACCTTCCGTCCGCACTAGCGCTAGCCTGGGAGGCGGAGAACAGCATTGAAAGAAGTGCGTTCGCGGCATCTTACGCAAAAGCCATAGAAGACAAGTCCTCTTTTAATGAGGGCAATAGACGCAACAATAAGGGTCAGGGAAAGCAATGGAGAGGTGAGGATAAAAATCCGCACTTCATTCCTAAGCAGGGCCAAGGCAAGCCTCAGGAGGACAACCTCTGGCAAAAGCGCAGGGATCATGAAACCGTAGACCAGAATAAAATTCAGCCCATGGAGGTAGACCCTTCAACGGCCAAATTCAGGCAGGAAACAAACTGGGGGAAGCCACAGAGTAATAACAATTACAAAAGACAGAACTCGTCTCAGCGTCAGTCAGGCCAAACACGCCAACGCGTTAATAATATAGCCCAACCCCAACAGGAGGAGGCAAGTTACTTCGACACAGCTGAGGCTGAAGCTGCCAACATTGAGGAAGACAGTGACACTGCCGAAATTAATGACCTCCTTAATTTTTTAGGGAGCGCTCCCGACTGCCGTTCGTCGAGCGACAGTTGGCTGGCAGAAAACTTAAAATACTCATCGACACGGGGGCGGCAAAAAATTACATTAAGCCCGTAAAGGAGCTAAGAAATGTAATGCCGGTCGAAACCCCTTTCACTGTGAGCTCTATTCACGGCTCCAGTGACGTCAAAGACAAGTGCATAATGCGCATTTTTGGTTTAGATGCCCCATTTTTTCTGTTGGACACACTGAGCACGTTCGATGCTATAATAGGCTTCGACTCGCTAACGCGAGCAGGAGTAGCACTAGACTCAGGCAACAGCGTAATAAAATACGCAAACGTCACTGAAAAGCTCAAATTCTTTGACTGTGAAAACGTCAATTTCACCAAAATCGACGACATAGTGGTACCAAGTTCGGCGAAAGCTGAATTCAAAAAAATTATTCTGAAAAGAATTAAGGTGTTTTCGACCTCTAACGAGGCACTTACCTTTAACACCTCGGTCATCGCTACCATTCGAACTATGACTGACGAGCCAGTCTACTCCAAATTGTACCCCTATCCTATGGGGGCAGCAGACTTTGTTAACAAAGAAATAAAGGAACTGCTGCATAATGGTATAATTAGGCCGTCCAGATCCCCATACAACAGCCCTACTTGGGTGGTGGACACAAAAAAGAAACTGACGATAATGGCATCAGGAAGACTTTGTTAACAAAGAAATAAAGGAACTGCTACATAATGGTATAATTAGGCCGTCCAGATCCCCATACAACAGCCCTACTTGGGTGGTGGACAAAAAGGGGACTGACGATAATGGCATCAGGTAGTATTTTCCAAAGAGCCATCGATGATGTGCTGCGGGAAGAGATTGGAAAAATATGTTACGTTTACGTTGATGACGTTATAGTTTTTTCCGAAAGTGAAACCGAACATGTTAAGCACATCGACATAGTGCTTAAACGCCTTCTCGATGCCAACATGAGGGTTGCACGGGAAAAGACGAAGTTCTTCAAAGAGAGCGTAGAATTTTTAGGATTCATCGTCACTAGAGGAGGAACCAAAACCGATCCAGAAAAAGTTAGGGCAATAAAAGAGTTCCCCGAACCAAAAAACTTGTTTAGCCTCAGGTTCTTCCTTGGCCTGGCAAGCTATTACAGAAGCTTTGTAAAAAACTTTGCCGCTATTGCTAGACCACTTACCACCATTCTCAAAGGGGAAAACGGAACGGTCAGCAAGAATATGTCGAAAAAAGTAGCTGTCAGGTTCGATGAAACCCAGCGAGATGCATTCGACCACCTTCGTTATATCTTGGCATCAGAAGATGTCATATTGACATACCCCGATTTTAAGTTACCGTTTGACTTAACCACCGACGCCTCAGCAAGCGGAATAGGTGCGGTATTATCTCAAAATAAAAGACCCATTACCATGATTTCGCGTACACTAAAAGACTGCGAACTGAACTACGCCACCAATGAAAGAGAATTGTTGGCGATAGTCTGGGCAATAGGCAAATTACAGAATTACCTATACGGCACCAAGGAGGTACGGATCTTCACAGACCACCAGCCCCTTACATACGCGGTATCCGACAAAAATACCAACGCTAAGATAAAGCGATGGAAAGCCTTCATTGACGAGAACAACGGGAAAGTGTTTTACACACCCGGAAAACAAAACCTTGTAGCTGACGCGCTGTCTCGGCAACCCCTGAACAACTTAGAGGCTGAGGCCCAGTCCGATGCAGCCACGGTGCATAGTGAGCTTTCGCTCTTGTACACCATAGAAACCACCGACAAACCCCTAAACTGCTTCAGAAACCAAATCATTTTGGAAGAGGCAAGCCAACCGCTTCGGAGAGACTTCATCGTTTTCGGCAATAGAACTCGCCACATCATTAACTATAATAACAAAGACTTGCTTGTTGAATCAGTTAAAGAGATTATCAACGCCAACGTTGTGAACGCGATTCACTGTGATTTCCCTACCCTGGCTCGCATTCAACATGCCTTGAGGCAGGAGTTCCCTGCAACAAAGTTTTGGCATTGTAAAACCTTCGTCAGCGACATTACCAATGCCAATGAACAGATTGAGATCACTAACACCGAGCACAATCGCGCCCATCGGGCTGCGCAGGAGAACGCAAAACAAATCCTCCGGGATTATTACTTTCCGAACATGTCAAAACTAGCTAGCGAAGTTGTCGCAAATTGCAGAGTGTGCAATAAAGCCAAGTACGACCGTCATCCTAAGAAGCAGGAATTAGGAAATACACCTATCCCTTCATCCGTAGGAGAAATGTTGCATATCGACATTTTTTCAACTGACAAAAAAATTTTCTTGACTTGTATTGACAAACTGTCAAAATTCGCTATCGTACGACCCTTAGTTTCTAGGGCAATAATAGATGTGCGAGCTCCTATTCTCCAATTGGTAAACTTCTACCCAAATATTAAAACCATATACTGCGACAACGAGGCCTCCTTTAACTCCGAAACAATCACATCGTTACTGAAAAACCAATACAGCATCGATGTTGTCAATGCGTCACCGCTACACAGTAGCTCCAATGGCCAAGTAAAAAAATCGAGGATACTGTGGAACTGATATTGCGGTCTACTGTGGAATACAATAGGTCGCTACATTCGGTCACAGAGTTTAGGCCAGTGGAGGTCATCCACGCCAGCAGCGACGAGATCAGGCTGGCAATTAAAGCAAAAATTAACAAAGCACAACAGTCTAACCTGGACAGAGTTAATCCTTCCAGACAAAACCGGGTCTTCGAAGTTGGCGAGAAAGTACACCTACGTAACAACAGGAGATTAGGGAACAAGTTAACGCCGCTTTTTTCGGAAGAGCGTGTGGAAGCAGATCTGGGAACATCTGTTCTCATTAAGGGGAGGGTAGTCCATAAGGACAACATCAGATATGCATTTTATCTGCCACATTCGCTCTTATCTTGACATTCACTACTTGTTTGGATGAGCTCAAGATACACCACAGGATGGCCAGGAGCCTTGATTTTTTGGGCTCAGTCCTTAAGGTCGTGGTGGTTACGCCCGACGCGGACGATCTTAGTAGAATTAATACCTGTTGGACATAACATACCCAATTCCCAAATTCCAAATTCATCATTAATGTTATGTAGGGGAGACCAGGGCTAGTGTGCCGAAGGGGTAAGTGTGCCAAGTGCCCTTTTTTAAAAGAGCTTAAAGCGCAGTGGCGTCATCTACACTTTTTTTTGTCGAGTATTAGTTCGCGGTTTTACCAACGTAGTTGGGATTATATAGGTGTTGCGGTTTGCCCACGAGCACACTTTTTCTGTTTTCGGCACCGGTAAGTAAATTATTCATATTGTGTTTACTTATATTCTATTCAAACAACTATCATCCGATTTCCGAAAACGTGGTACCGCTGGAAAGGGCATTCAAAACCCTACAAAATAGTGTGACTTTTTCCGTGGTTATCTATCTTTTGTGTTTATGCATCGTCATTTTATCTTAGCAAATGCATTGGGGTAAGTGTGCCGAGTTTAGTGTGTGGCAAGTGTGCCGAGTTTAGTGTGGGGCGTCAAGGTCGTAAATGCCGATCTACCAAAATTTTGACAGGATCGCCGATAAAAGCAGCATTGATGGAGGAGAAAAATGAAAGGTGAGCTGGTAGAGGAAAAAAAAGCAGCTAGAATGTCCAAGAAGTTCACTAAAGCTACCTCCATTAAGTCCAAGACTAAAAAGACTAAAAAGTAAAGTGGGGAGTTTTTTTTTACAACAATATTATTATTGTAAACTTGTAAACTTATGTACACTTACTTTTAATTCAATAAACATAATACGGTCATGGATTTCTTGTGTTTAATTGGCTTAACCAAACTCGGCACAGTTACCCCGGCCCTGGGGTAAGTGTGCCGATTTTTTCTGTCGCAGTTTTTTGTTAATAACTTTTTCCATGGTTGATTTTCATTCATAAGAAAATTCACAGATGTGCTCAAGGGTTCTACCTTAATGACAGCGCAAGCCGTTTCCGAAAAAGTTAGCCCACAACTTTAAAAGAAATGCCTAAGTCCAAAAGCGGCACACTAGCCCCGGTCTCCCCTACAGCAAAAATTAACATACAAGTATTTTTTATAATAATATGTAAGGTCACACTGAGTTGACATTCTTTCTCTTCCGTTCTCGATGTGTAAGTGGCTGGTTGTGTGTGCGCAGAAAATAAATCATTTAAATTAAAATCAATCATACAGTATAAACATAAAACCAGTGAATTATTGACTCGGGTGATATAGGAGTGAGGCGACAAACAATATATTACAACAGGTTATGGGCCCAGGGCCACGTTTTTATTAAAAATTAAAGTGCATAAAAAAAAAATTGTCTTTCATATCCGAAGTGGGTGTTCAGACACGTGAATACATATTACAAAATGGACAAAACGAAGCGAAACATCAAACCTTTTGATGGCGATAAATATTCTGTGTGGAAGTTTAGAATTCGTGCACTTCTTGCTGAGCAAGACATATTAAAAGTGATTTATGGTGAGATTCCTAATGAAACAGATGAAAGTTGGGTTAAGGCCGAGAGGAGTGCTAAAAGCACATTGATAGAGCATTTGAGCGACTCTTTCCTAAATTTCGCAACAAGCAACAACACAGCACGCGAAATTCTTAGAAGTCTGGATTCCGTGTACGAAAGAAAAAGTCTCGCGTCACAGTTGTCTGTGCGCAAACGGTTGTTGTCGCTCAAACTTAAGAGTGAGATGGCACTAGTGAACCATTTCATTATTTTTGATGAACTAGTTGGCGAACTATTAGCGTCAGGGGCTAAGATAGACGAAATGGATAGGATTTCGCATTTACTGCTCACATTGCCAACATCATATGACGGGGTAATAACAGCTATAGAGACACTTTCAGAAGAAAATATAACATTAGCTTTTGTAAAGAACCGTTTACTAGACCATGAAGTAAAAATTAAAAACGCTAACAACGACACTAGTAAAAAAGTTATGCAGGTTGAGGCTAAAAAAAAAAAAATAATTTTCAAAATAACTATAAAAACAATTATAAAAGCGATAATAAATATAAATTTAAAACAAAAAATTATAATACAAATAATAATAATCGGAAGCCATATAATGGGAAACAAAAACTGAATAATATAAAATGTCACCACTGTGGAAAGCTAGGACACATGAAAAAGTATTGTTATAGCTATAAAAGACAAATAAATAATGAAAATAATAAAGAAAATAACAAGCAAGCGCACACTGCAACAACCAAGCCAGGCTTCGCGTTCATGCTAAAAAGTATAAATAAAACGAATAATAATTTAAACGCGAAAATAAACTTTATTCTTGACTCGGGTGCTACTGACCACCTCATAAACGATGAGGCTTTATTTGTGGATCATGCTGACCTGGAAATTCCGATAAAGATTTCCGTTGCCAAGCATGGAGAGTATATCTTTGCAACAAAGCGTGGAATCGTCCGTCTGGAAAGTGACTATCAGATAACGCTGGAAGACGTACTGTACTGCGGAGAAGTTGCAGAAAATCTGATCTCGGTAAAACGGCTACAAGAGGCTGGAGTGACAGTCGTGTTTGACGAAAATGGAGTGAAGTTGATCAAAAGTGGAGTTACAATTGCTGAAAACTCAGGTGCGTACAATATTCCAGTTATTGAATTTAAAGCATATAAAGTTAATCCCAAAAATAAGAATTTATATAAATTATGGCACGAAAGGTTGGGACATGTAAGCAAAGGGAAAATGTTAGAAATAAAAAGAAACAATCTATTTAGTGATAATAGTCTTCTTGATAGTGTTAATCCTACCGACGATATATGTGAAGCTTGTTTGAATGGAAAGCAAGCCAGATTACGATTTGATAAATATAAAAATAAAGAGCATATAAATAGAGCTCTTTATGTTATTCATTCTGATGTCTGTGGTCCGATAACACCAACAAATATTGACGATAAAAATTACTATGTGATTTTTGTAGATCAATTTACTCATTATTGTGTCACTTACCTAATAAAACATAAATCGGATGTGTTTAATATGTTTAAAGATTTCGTGGCAAAAAGTGAAGCACACTTTAATCTTAAAGTTGTTAATCTATACATTGACAATGGTAGGGAATATTTGTCCAGTGATATGCGAGAGTTCTGTGTTCAGAAAGGAATAAGTTACCATTTGACTGTACCATATACTCCGGAGTTAAATGGAGTTTCAGAACGAATGATCAGAACAATTACTGAAAAAGCTCGTGCCATGGTCAATGGTGCAAAGTTAGATAAATCTTTTTGGGGTGAAGCTGTGTTGACAGCAACGTATATAATAAACAGGATTCCAAGTAGGGCACTTGCAGATAATAGCATAATAGAAAGCCGATTTTGAAATATCTAAAAGTATTTGGTTCGACTGTGTATGTACACAATAAAATTAGAAAACTAAAATTTGACGATAAATCGTTTAAAACTATATTTGTCGGATACGAACCAAACGGTTTAAAATTATGGGATATCGAAAATGCAAAATTCATGGTTGCTAGAGACGTAATTGTAGATGAGACAAATATGGTAAACTCTAGAGCTGCTAAAAATGAAATCCTGAACGATAGTAAGGACAATGAAAATATTATATTCCTGAAAGAGAGTAAGGAAAGTAATCTCCTGAATGAAAGTAAGGAAGGTGTTGAATATAATTTCCAGAATGAGAGTATGGAATGTTGTGAACAAGGGATTCTGAATGAGAGTAAGGATTATGAGAATGAAAATTTCCAGAATGAGAGTATGGAATGTTCTGAACGAGAGATCTTGAACGAAAGTAAAGATAGCAATAAAGACAGTTTCCAGAACGAGAGTAAGGAAGTTAAGCAGCCGAGAAAAATGTCAACAAATGAAATCAATAATAAAGTTACTAACGATGTAACTAGAAAAAGCGATAGATTGAACAATAAACCATATATATCCTATAATGAAGATGAAATAAATCAAAATAATTTTATAATGAATGCTCATACTATGTTTAACGAAGTCCCTTATTCATTTGATGAAGTCCAGAGTAGAGAAGATAAGTCGTTATGGGAAGAAGCCATTAGGGTCGAACTTTCTGCTCATGAATTAAATAAGACTTGGACTATTGTTAAGAGGCCACAAAATAAGAATATTGTAGATTGTAAATGGGTATTTACTTTAAAGCATGATGAGATGGGAAATCCCGTTAGATATAAAGCAAGATTAGTTGCACGAGGTTTTACACAAAGATATCAAGTAGATTACGATGAAACGTTTGCCCCTGTTGCTAGAATTTCCAGTTTCCGTTTTATTTTATCTATTGCAAACCAATACAATTTTAATGTACATCACATGGATGTTAAAACTGCTTTTCTTAATGGTACACTGAAAGAAGAAATATACATGAAAGTCCCTCAAGGAATTGTTTGCAATTATGAACATGTGTGCAAATTGAACAAGGCAATTTATGGGCTCAAACAAGCAGCTAGATGCTGGTTTCAAGTATTTGAGCAGGCATTAAAAGAACATGGATTTAAGAATTCACCTGTTGATCGATGTATATATGTTCAAGATAGAGGCGATATTAAGAATAATATATATGTATTATTATATGTGGACGACTTAGTTATAGCAACATCAGACATAAAAGTACTAGGCAATTTTAAACAATACCTAATGACAAAATTTAGAATGACTGACCTGGGCGAAATACGATACTTTATTGGAATGAAAATAGAAATAGGCCAAGATCAGATATCTTTAAGCCAGTCTGCTTATATTAAAAAGGTTTTAAGTAAGTTCAATATGGAAGAATGCAAATCTGTGAATACTCCGCTTCCGAGTAAGCTAGATTATGAAATGTTAAATTCAGACGACAAATACGAGGCTCCTTGTCGCAATCTTATTGGTAGTTTAATGTACATAATGCTTTGTACACGCCCAGATATAGCTACTGCCATTAATATCTTAAGTAGATATACTAACAAAAATAATATAGAACTATGGCAATGTTTAAAACGGGGTTTAAGGTATCTCAAAGGAAATATTAATATGAAGTTAATTTTTAAGAAAAATTTAAATTATGAACACATATTTGTTGGCTATGTTGACTCAGATTGGGGTGGAAATGAGAATGACAGAAAAAGTACAACTGGTTATCTTTTTAAAATGTTTAATTCAAATGTAATTTGTTGGAACACAAAGAGGCAGAATTCTGTAGCAGCTTCGTCCACTGAAGCAGAATACATGGCCTTATTTGCAGCCGTAAGAGAAGCATTATGGCTTAAGTCCCTTTTAGAAAGCATAAACATGAAACTTGATAAGCCATTAAAAATACTTGAAGATAACCAGGGTTGTATTAGCATAGCCAGCAATCCCTCTTGTCATAAAAGGTCAAAACATATTGATATTAAGTATCATTTTTCGAGAGAGCAAATAGAGAATAATATTATTTCCATTGAGTATATTCCTTCAGAAAATCAGCTGGCAGATATCTTCACGAAACCATTACCTTCTGGAAGATTCGTGGAACTACGAGCAAATATTGGATTGCACCAAGAAGACTAAACGCAACAACAACAACAGTGAAGAAGCAACAAAGAAACTATTTTTTTGATTCAATTTAAAGTAAAAAATTATTAATAACAATACATTGATCTGGTTGGGTTTTATCTGGGTTTTCCCAATCCTCGCAGCAAATGCTGGATCATTTTTGTAATACTTCCCAGAATACACACCAGTCACATTAAATGAAAACATTTTATTTTGTAATATGTATAATAATATAATGTAATTTTTGAGGGGGCGTGTTGGACATAACATACCCAATTCCCAAATTCCAAATTCATCATTAATGTTATGTACAGCAAAAATTAACATACAAGTATTTTTTCTAATAATATGTAAGGTCACACTGAGTTGACATTCTTTCTCTTCCGTTCTCGATGTGTAAGTGGCTGGTTGTGTGTGCGCAGAAAATAAATCATTTAAATTAAAATCAATCATACAGTATAAACATAAAACCAGTGAATTATTGACTCGGGTGATATAGGAGTGAGGCGACAAACAATATATTACAACAATACCAATCAGGCATCGCTCATTGAGGCTAACAACAGACAGGTCGTTATTAACACAGAGACACAAAAACACATCAACTTACTTACAGACACAGTCAATAGGATCCTCAAGGAGAAAAGGGACGGGCTTGTTGACTCAGGTCATTTGTTCGAAACACTTCTTGCCAGGAATAGAATGCTAATCTCAGAAATCCAAAATTGTATGCTCACTATTACCCTCGCTAAAAATAACATTATAAATCCTACTATATTCAACCACAACGACCTAAAGGCTATTTTTGACGAGCAGCTTACTGAGGTCCCCATAGTTAGCCTCATGGATGTTTCTAAAACTAAAATTTTCCAATCTAATGTTGTCATTCATATTGTAGTACAGTATCCTAAGGTTAAGTTTATTTGTAAGAAGATCCTGCTCTTCCCGGTCGCGCACTACCACACCATACTGGACAACACAGTAGCGGAATGTGATGACGGGATCCTAGCGGTCTCCGATTGCTCCTCCACCAACTTGGCCACCTTCTGCGCCCGTCAATTGCACGCAGGCGGGGCGGCTGTCTGCCGCACTCGTCCTAGCAACCTGGAACCCCTTACAGTCGTAGACGACGGGGTAATAATCGTCAACGAAGAACGGACGAGGGTTACCATTGACGACAGGCCCACTACTACCATAAAGGGGGCCCATCTTATCACTTTCGAGAGGAGAGCGATCATAAACGACTCTGTCTACTTAAACCTCAACAACTCAGTCAACAAGAGTCCGGGGATTGCGGCCTCACCCTTACTCAATATCACGGGACACGACCATATACTAAGCCTTCCGCTACTGCAGCGGATGAACGAACACAACCTGCGCCTTATGCAGGAGCTTAGAGACGACGTGTCGGCCGGGGGATCCCCGAAGATTTGGTTCGCTGTAGGAGTCGCGGTTAGCCTTACGTTGTGCGGCTTGATCCTATTGCAACAACGCTGGAGCCGGAAGCGAA
This sequence comes from Drosophila oshimai, assembly GCA_018150695.1. Lineage (NCBI taxonomy): Eukaryota > Metazoa > Arthropoda > Insecta > Diptera > Drosophilidae > Drosophila > Drosophila oshimai. Next base: position 90,269 of record JAECWM010000293.1, on the reverse strand, counting down.
CATCTGTCAAGTTGCAGAAGACCATCGACGAATTGGTAATCACCGAGGACGGCGACAATCTTAAAGGGGGAGTAGTTAACAACCAGCTCCCAGCATAAGCTAGGCAGGGCAATTTTATATTTTATCATTCCATTTTTAAATTTTTATATATCACTTCATAATCTTTTTATATTATACTTATATTACTCAAGTAATATTGTACCACCCTTATGGTGTCCAAGTGCTGAGCCAGCAAAGTGCACCGTTGTGCCGTGCCTTCGTGCCATTGGTGGCCAGCGATCGTATGACTTTTGTGCTTGGTCAGCGAAGATGTCACGAGCATCAGGCCATACGCTTTACTTTTTGTCAGCTTAAGTTTAGTCCACGTTATGTTCTGATTGAATAAAGAGCTGAAGCTCAATAATTGAAACTCCGGCTATCACCGTTATCGACTTATAATTTTATACCCAGTCCCAGTTACCCTCTCACCCTAATCGACATATCTCTACAGTAGATGTCACGGGCCACCGGGCCACTTACTCCATACACTGCGGCTAGTCTCACTAGCTGCAACTACGGTCAATCGACCCCCCGCCACAGACGTACAGTCAGCCGGCTTCATCACAGCTACGGACGGACAGCCAGCCGGCACGCCAACTACATAATTACAGACGTACAGTCAGCCGGCTTCATCTACGCTACGGACGGACAGCCAGCCGGCACGCCAACTACATAATTTTTATGTAGACTAGATTTAAGGCATAGCAAAATGTTCTCTAACTTCTTTATTATTTATTAGAGCACAAAATGGTTCGGAATGTAGTAAGACAGTGCACATATCATTATGTTTCTTTTAAAACCACAACGATTGCATAAAAAGTGAGAGCGCCACAGATTTTCGCGGTTTGTGGGCGGTAAAAGGGGCGTGGTTAAGTTTTGAAACAAACTTGATCTGCGCTTTGTTTCTAGAAGTCTGTGCCCAAAATTTGGTGGTTCTAGCTTTTATAGTTCCTGAGATCTCGACGTTTGTACGGACGGACGGACGGACGGACAGACAGACAGACAGACATTTGATCGTTTACAGTATTTGCTTACTCTTCGAGTATCGCATATAAAAAACGATAAATCATGGTGGCGGAAATATCATGCTATGGGATGCTTCTCCTCCTCTGGAGTTGGTCCGATATTCCGTTTTAAGGTCAACATTTTTGATTTACAATACCTTTATTTACTCAAGAATGTTATGCTGCCATATGCCGAAGAAAAAATGCCGTTTAAGTGGGAGTTTAACGAGGATAACGACCCCAAACAAGAAACGCAACGCAAAGCGTACGGACGCGTCTACTTCTACTCCGTCGTTTTTTATCTCTGTCAAGAGAAATAATATTTACAAAATTCATCTTTGTGTATAGACTGATAAACAAACACGATCCCTACTAGTGGCAGTATAAAAGCTGCGGATTTTATCAAAGTTTAAAACACAACATCTATTTAATTAAATTTGCATATATACGCCGAGTGTTTTGTTTTTGCCTGTGCTTGAAAAATTCACCACTCATTGAACATTTTCATCAAACCTGCACACATATAAACATAAACATAAACACGGCGCCAACTTGGAGGAGGCTCAACAAAGCAAAAAACACTCAAGCAGCTGGAAAGAAAAGAGAACAAAAAACGCAGCACAAAGCATAATTCACGTCGGCTCAGCCAGCTTTTTACACGTACACTTTAAAAATCAAAGAACTAGAAAAACACAACATGGTTTTGCCAGAGGGAAAGCGCTTAAAAGAAACCTCTGGCTCTAAGCGCGGGCGCCCCTCTGACGCTGCCAATGACACTGCCTCACCAATGCTTATCGCGGCAATGAATAGCCGTTTCGATGAACAAGCTCAGCTGATCAAGTCCACCATCCGCGAGGTCGAGGAGAGGATGCTCAAGGTGCTGCAGGAACGGCTCTTGGGTGTCACCACGGAGATGAAGCAGATGGCCGATCGCATGTTGCAGCTGGAGCGGGAGGTTGAGGAGCTGCGCTCCCTAAAATCCCAAATTGGCACGGTGCAAGGAAAGCTTGACGCACAGCGTGCCGAAAGCGAGGCGTGCTCAATACGAATGCATGGCGTTCCCTTTGTGGAAGGAAAAAACTAAGGCCGCTGTTTAACAAGCTCTGCTTTGCGACAAATCTTATTCCGGCGCCGAGAGTTCGCGACATTTTTAGAGTCCAAAAATCACAACGTTCCCTGGTTGACCCTCCAATTCTGATAAAATTGGAAACAACGAGGGAAAAAGTTTCACTTCTTCGCGCACTGGCTGATTTCTGACGAACAACAAAACAACAACTTAGCATACACCTATTGGGCTTTGACTCGCCGGCCGCTCTTTACATTAATGAGCAGCTCACGAGAGATAATTTTCTTATCTTTAAAGAAGCCATGCGTTTGAAGAAGCAGAAATCTCTTGCTGCTGTTTTTACGCGCCGTGGGGTTGTTCACGTAAAGTGCACTGGGAGAGAGGACATTTACTTTGTCCAGCAGCTTGATGAGCTCTCAGCGATCACCGCTGCTGAGTCTGCTCTCTCCCTCTCTCCCTCTCTGGATCCAGCGCATTGGTTGCCGAAGGTACCCCTCGTGCTGCCCAAAATAGCTTTCGTCAATCGTTTCCCAATTTACTTTATACCCTAATATTAATGCAGGTCAATTCAAATAATGCAACAGCGAGCAGTCTGCTTAGAATTCTTTGTAAACAGAAAGTGGGTTTGAAGATTGTACACATAAATGCTCAAAGCTTGGTCAGAACGAAAACGTTATCCTGGCTGGAGATCTTAACAGCAACATGATTAGAGAACAAAGTGTACAAAATGACTTTAACTCACTTGGCCTAAACTTGGTAAACTGCCAACTACCTACGCATTTCACAAGTACCTGTAGCTCTTTGTTAGATGTTTTCTTTATTAGTGAACCGTCAAAAATCCTTCTCTATGACCAGTTGTGTGTGCCAGCGTTCTCTAAACATGACTTGATATTTATGACATATGACTTTATTTCTGACAATTCAACACGATAGGGACTATAAATCAATCAATTTCAACAACCTACTAACCGAATTTTACAGTTATGACTGGACAAACATATTTGACTTGACTTCGCCACAGGAACAATTTTAAAATGAACTTTAAAAATGAACTTATAAACTATTTAAAGGGCACAAGCTAATTGAAATTCTTATTTAAATTTTAATTTATTATTCTTAATGTTAATTAAATAATTCATTTATTTAATAATCTGTAAATGTCAAAATGATTATTGTTATTGTAACGTAATGTAATGTAATTTTACTTCTGGTATTTAAGTTTTATTGTATCAATCACAAAGTATTTAAGTTTAATGTAACAATCACAGAGTGACCGATGAATCTTAAAAGACTTAGTCTTATATCGTCGGGATATAAAAACGAATAAAATTAAATTAAAATGAGAAAATGAGGAACAATTAGTATTATTGAACTCCAACATTCGACGGTTATTTGAACACTGTGTTCCATTCAGACCAAAAACACAAAAACCAGCCGTTCAGCCATTGTTTAATTTAGAAATTAAAAAACAAATTCGCCTGCGGGATAATGCCTACAAACGCTGGAAAATATATAAAAATGAGAGCCTGCACATCATTTTAAAACAATTGAGAAACTTAGTTGCAAACTCAATATCTTCTTCCAAGCGTAGATTTTATAACAATAAATTTGCCAATGCAGAGACTCCTGGGCAAGTTTGGAAGGATTTGAGAAGCCTGGGCATAGGAAAACAAAATACCGTGGCTAAATCGGACCTTGATGTAGACGCCCTTAATAAGAAGTTTTCAGAGGTTCCTTCTGTCATTCCTACACATAATATGTACCTGAACCCAACAACATCCTGTTATATCTTTTAGCTTTATGTGTGTACGTCCATGTCCTTGAATGTATACTTAAAATTAAATCAAATGCAGAAGGTCTAGATAATGTTAGCCCCAAATTTATAAAAATGTTGCTCCCAAAACTAATTTCTTATATTACCCATTTTTAATACAGTCTTTACCACGTCAATGTTTCCTGATTGCTTGAAAATTGCTAAAATTTTGTCCATCCCAAAATCAAAAAATGAATTTAGACCAATTTCCATCTTGCCTTTCTTGGCAAAGGCCTTTGAGCAATTAGTTGCCCTGCAGATGCAAACTCACCTGGAGAACAATAATTTTCTATATTGTAAGCAATCAGGTTTCAAAAAGCACAAAAGCTGTACAACTGCCATTTTAAAGATATCCGAAGACATTCGCCAAAAAGTCGATGACAGCAAAGTAACCCTTCTAACACTTCTTGACTTTAGCAAAGCATTTGACTCGATAAATCACGAAATACTCTGCACAAAGATTCGCACACTGTACAATTTCTCTTCAAGTGCAATAAACCTCATCCGTACATATCTTACAAACAGGGTGCAGGCCGTCGTCTCCGGGTAGCTTAAATCTTTTTTTTTGCGTCCCACACAAGGAGTCCCGCAAGGCTCAGTTTTAGGTCCACTGCTTTTCTCGTTATATGTAAATGATCTCCCTAAATGTATTTCTGTATGTGATGTGCACCTATATGCAGATGATGTCCAGTTATATGTTTGCCGTCCCCTTAGTCAAATTAGTGAGTGTATCAGAATTAGCAACTATGAAATTAATCAAATAAATAATTGGGCTGAAGCGAACGGGTTAAGGCTCAATCCATCCAAATCAAAATACCCACTAATTTACAAAAAACCAATTAACTTTAGCTGTCTTCCAAAGATAAAGGTAAAAAATGTTGAAATAGACTTTGTCAAGCGAGCCACAAATCTGGGACTAGAATTTAATTCCACCTTAACGTGGGATGACCATGTTAATAAAGCCACAGGAAAAGCATATGGCATGCTCAGGCAGCTGTCATTATCTAGAACTCTTATTCCACAGAATATCAGGATGCTTGTAGCGAAAACCTGCATAATTCCAACTTTGTTTTACGGAATTGAAGTATTTGGATCCTGCGACGCCATAAGCATGCAAAGACTAAAAGTTGCCTTCAACTCAATTGCGCGATATGTTTTTAACTTAAACCACCAGGAGCACATTACTCCAATAAGATTTTTGAACTAAGCTTTGAGTCATGGATTAAGTCAAAAACCCCGTTATTTCTGCATAAACTCCTGGTTAAAAAAGAGCCGCAGTACTTAATTGAACATGTGCAGCTGGCTTCGTCAGCTAGAACAAACAACATTGTCTGTAAAAGATTAAAATTGGCGATGACGGAAAAACACTTTTTCATACAGGCTGTTCGCTATTGGAATGACCTCCCAAACAATATAAAAAGATTAAGAAACGGAGCGCACTTTAAAAACGAACTTATAAACTATTTAAAGGGCACAAGCTAATTCTAATTCTTATTTTAATTTATTATTTTTAATGTTAATTTCATTTTATTTCAAATTCAATTCATTTCTTTATTAATCTGTAAATGTCAAAATGAGTATTGTTGTTGTAACGTAATGTAATGTAATTGTAGGGGAGAAGTGGGGGTTGTGGGCATGGGGGGTTGTGGGCACCCCTACGTATCTTTTCACAAAATGAAGATTGACTTTTTTGGTAATGTCATTCGCAAGCAATTACCTTATGTATGATGTATGCCAAATATCAAAGTAAACGAACGCGTTTGCTTTTTGAAATGAACGAATTGGTTTTTTTTGTGCTTGGAAAAGGTGGTGAAGTTTTTTTCAAAGATTTTCAATAGTGTATTAATTAAAGTGAATCGATTAAGAAGGTAAGTGTAATGCATTTTTATTTAGTCAAAGTATTATACTAAATGGAACAATATCGATTTGAACCAAAACATTTATGCAAACACATTTTTTAATTACTTCTTAAAATGTCTGCTAAAGTTGGTTGTGGGCACCAAAATTGGGGGGTTGTGGGCACTCGTTTTTTTTTGGCAAATCTTTTTATTACCTACAATTTCTTGTAAAATTGTTTTCAAAATTTGTTTGGAACCCTCTAGAACATTCTTGTAGAAATCTTAGGCTCTTGGAAAAGGATCCTTTCCCGCTGAGAGGGATTATCACCAAAATTTGTAATTTTGCGATCGAGCTTTTCGTCTAAAATGTGTGGACATGCGGGACAGTCATTACACATGTCAAAATTGTGTTTCCGACGATGAGTAACTCCTATGTAGTCTTTTAAATAAATAAATTGTCATTTTGTTGATATTTGTTGCGGTTTTTTTTCCATATTTTTCCATTTGCAGCATTTTTTCTCAGGGTGCCCACAACCCACCCAAAAAAAAATTTTAGCTGAAAATTAGGGTTTTACAAAAGTCCATATAAAATTTTTTCGCATGACGAAATCAAGTATATTTCTTCATAATTAGTTAGTTTAGGTCTCTAGCTTTACACAGATACCCATATGTCCAAATAATATGCACTAGTTCGGTAATTATAGGCCAAAAACAAAACTATGCCCACAACCCCCACTTCTCCCCTACAATAAAAAAGGCAATTAATGCTCAAAACCGGAAGTTCGTATCTCTTTCCGTCCTGCTCTTTCTCTCATAGCTCCTTCTCCCTTTGTTCTTTCTCTATTAGCATCTTTTTCTTTAGTTCTTCCTTTCTGAGCTTCTTCTACCTTTGTTCTTTCTCTGTTAGCTTATTCTCCCTTTGTTATTTCTCTCTTAGCTTCTTCTACTTTCGTTGGTTCTTTCTTAGCTCTTACTCCCGTTGTTCTTTCCACTTAGCTCCTTATCCCTTCTTCCTTTCTGAGCTTCTTCTTCATTTGTTCTTTCTCTCTTAGCTCCGTCTCCCTTTGTAATTTCTCTATAAGCTCCTTCTCCATTTTTTTCGTATTATACATAGGACAGTTTTAAGGAAATCCGTTTTTTATTTTTGTATCCGAAAGTTATTTGGTACTCGATAGTTTTTTGGGTATTCGATAGTTTTTTTGGGTGTAAAGTGCAAAGTTTGACGTTAGTAACACAAACAAATTGCTTATAGCAGGGATGCCCAAATGCTGCTTATGACAGAGCAACTCATCAATACGCACAAATAAATACAAAACTATATAGACATTCGGCTAAAAGTGTTGTTGCCTTTAAAAGTGTTGTTGCTCAGTTCAGCGAATGCGCGGAGAACAGAAGAAAATTAAAAATTGTTCTTGTATTCTGCCTTGTCGATGAATAAGCCATGTGCCACGCGAGCAATTACAAAAACAAAGGAGCTCGCAGAGCTATGGGCTGCCTTAGAGCTTAAGGCAGGTTCTCACCTTGTGGGTCCGAAAAATGGCACTTTTCAAAAAAAATTTTGAGAAAACGGTAAATGGTAGATTGCTGAAAATTAACAACGGACAGCGTTCCCTTTGTGGAAGGAAAAAACTAAGGCCGCTGTTTAACAAGCTCTGCTTTGCGACAAATCTTATTCCGGCGCCGAGAGTTCGCGACATTTTTAGAGTCCAAAAATCACAACGTTCCCTGGTTGACCCTCCAATTCTGATAAAATTGGAAACAACGAGGGAAAAAGTTTCACTTCTTCGCGCACTGGCTGATTTCTGACGAACAACAAAACAACAACTTAGCATACACCTATTGGGCTTTGACTCGCCGGCCGCTCTTTACATTAATGAGCAGCTCACGAGAGATAATTTTCTTATCTTTAAAGAAGCCATGCGTTTGAAGAAGCAGAAATCTCTTGCTGCTGTTTTTACGCGCCGTGGGGTTGTTCACGTAAAGTGCACTGGGAGAGAGGACATTTACTTTGTCCAGCAGCTTGATGAGCTCTCAGCGATCACCGCTGCTGAGTCTGCTCTCTCCCTCTCTCCCTCTCTGGATCCAGCGCATTGGTTGCCGAAGGTACCCCTCGTGCTGCCCAAAATAGCTTTCGTCAATCGTTTCCCAATTTACTTTATACCCTAATATTAATGCAGGTCAATTCAAATAATGCAACAGCGAGCAGTCTGCTTAGAATTCTTTGTAAACAGAAAGTGGGTTTGAAGATTGTACACATAAATGCTCAAAGCTTGGTCAGAACGAAAACGTTATCCTGGCTGGAGATCTTAACAGCAACATGATTAGAGAACAAAGTGTACAAAATGACTTTAACTCACTTGGCCTAAACTTGGTAAACTGCCAACTACCTACGCATTTCACAAGTACCTGTAGCTCTTTGTTAGATGTTTTCTTTATTAGTGAACCGTCAAAAATCCTTCTCTATGACCAGTTGTGTGTGCCAGCGTTCTCTAAACATGACTTGATATTTATGACATATGACTTTATTTCTGACAATTCAACACGATAGGGACTATAAATCAATCAATTTCAACAACCTACTAACCGAATTTTACAGTTATGACTGGACAAACATATTTGACTTGACTTCGCCACAGGAACAATTTTAAAATGAACTTTAAAAATGAACTTATAAACTATTTAAAGGGCACAAGCTAATTGAAATTCTTATTTAAATTTTAATTTATTATTCTTAATGTTAATTAAATAATTCATTTATTTAATAATCTGTAAATGTCAAAATGATTATTGTTATTGTAACGTAATGTAATGTAATTTTACTTCTGGTATTTAAGTTTTATTGTATCAATCACAAAGTATTTAAGTTTAATGTAACAATCACAGAGTGACCGATGAATCTTAAAAGACTTAGTCTTATATCGTCGGGATATAAAAACGAATAAAATTAAATTAAAATGAGAAAATGAGGAACAATTAGTATTATTGAACTCCAACATTCGACGGTTATTTGAACACTGTGTTCCATTCAGACCAAAAACACAAAAACCAGCCGTTCAGCCATTGTTTAATTTAGAAATTAAAAAACAAATTCGCCTGCGGGATAATGCCTACAAACGCTGGAAAATATATAAAAATGAGAGCCTGCACATCATTTTAAAACAATTGAGAAACTTAGTTGCAAACTCAATATCTTCTTCCAAGCGTAGATTTTATAACAATAAATTTGCCAATGCAGAGACTCCTGGGCAAGTTTGGAAGGATTTGAGAAGCCTGGGCATAGGAAAACAAAATACCGTGGCTAAATCGGACCTTGATGTAGACGCCCTTAATAAGAAGTTTTCAGAGGTTCCTTCTGTCATTCCTACACATAATATGTACCTGAACCCAACAACATCCTGTTATATCTTTTAGCTTTATGTGTGTACGTCCATGTCCTTGAATGTATACTTAAAATTAAATCAAATGCAGAAGGTCTAGATAATGTTAGCCCCAAATTTATAAAAATATTTCTCCCAAAACTAATTTGTTATATTACCCATATTTTTAAAACAGTCTTTACTACGTCAATGTTTCCTGATTACTGGAAAATTGATAAAATTTTGACCATCCCAAAATCAAAAAATAAATTTAGACCAATTTCCATCTTGCCTTTCTTAGCAAAGTCCTTTGAGTTGCCCTGCAGATGCAAACTCACCTGGAGAACAATAATCTTCTAAGTTGTAAGCAATCAGGTTTCAAAAAGCACATAAGCTGTACAACTGCCATTTTAAAGATATCCGAAGACATTCGCCAAAAAATCGATGACAGCAAAGTAACCCTAGTAACATTTCTTGACTTTAGCAAAGCATTTGACTCGATAAATCACGAAATACTCTGCACAAAGATTCTCACACTGTACAATTTCTCTTCAAGTGCAATAAGCCTCATCTGAACATATCTTACAAACAGGGTGCAGGCCGTCGTCTCCGGGTCGCAAAAATCGTCATTTTTGCCTATCACACAAGGAGTCCCGCAAGGCTCAGTTTTAGGTCCACTGCTTTTCTCGTTATATGTAAATGATCTCCCTAAATGTATTTCTGTATGTGATGTGCACCTATATGCAGATGATGTCCAGTTATATGTTTGCCGTCCCCTTAGTCAAATTAGTGAGTGTATCAGAATTAGCAACTATGAAATTAATCAAATAAATAATTGGGCTGAAGCGAACGGGTTAAGGCTCAATCCATCCAAATCAAAATACCCACTAATTTACAAAAAACCAATTAACTTTAGCTGTCTTCCAAAGATAAAGGTAAAAAATGTTGAAATAGACTTTGTCAAGCGAGCCACAAATCTGGGACTAGAATTTAATTCCACCTTAACGTGGGATGACCATGTTAATAAAGCCACAGGAAAAGCATATGGCATGCTCAGGCAGCTGTCATTATCTAGAACTCTTATTCCACAGAATATCAGGATGCTTGTAGCGAAAACCTGCATAATTCCAACTTTGTTTTACGGAATTGAAGTATTTGGATCCTGCGACGCCATAAGCATGCAAAGACTAAAAGTTGCCTTCAACTCAATTGCGCGATATGTTTTTAACTTAAACCACCAGGAGCACATTACTCCAATAAGATTTTTGAACTAAGCTTTGAGTCATGGATTAAGTCAAAAACCCCGTTATTTCTGCATAAACTCCTGGTTAAAAAAGAGCCGCAGTACTTAATTGAACATGTGCAGCTGGCTTCGTCAGCTAGAACAAACAACATTGTCTGTAAAAGATTAAAATTGGCGATGACGGAAAAACACTTTTTCATACAGGCTGTTCGCTATTGGAATGACCTCCCAAACAATATAAAAAGATTAAGAAACGGAGCGCACTTTAAAAACGAACTTATAAACTATTTAAAGGGCACAAGCTAATTCTAATTCTTATTTTAATTTATTATTTTTAATGTTAATTTCATTTTATTTCAAATTCAATTCATTTCTTTATTAATCTGTAAATGTCAAAATGAGTATTGTTGTTGTAACGTAATGTAATGTAATTGTAGGGGAGAAGTGGGGGTTGTGGGCATGGGGGGGTTGTGGGCACCCCTACGTATCTTTTCACAAAATGAAGATTGACTTTTTTTGGTAATGTCATTCGCAAGCAATTACCTTATGTATGATGTATGCCAAATATCAAAGTAAACGAACGCGTTTGCTTTTTGAAATGAACGAATTGGTTTTTTTTTGTGCTTGGAAAAGGTGGTGAAGTTTTTTTCAAAGATTTTCAATAGTGTATTAATTAAAGTGAATCGATTAAGAAGGTAAGTGTAATGCATTTTTATTTAGTCAAAGTATTATACTAAATGGAACAATATCGATTTGAACCAAAACATTTATGCAAACACATTTTTTAATTACTTCTTAAAATGTCTGCTAAAGTTGGTTGTGGGCACCAAAATTGGGGGGTTGTGGGCACTCGTTTTTTTTTGGCAAATCTTTTTATTACCTACAATTTCTTGTAAAATTGTTTTCAAAATTTGTTTGGAACCCTCTAGAACATTCTTGTAGAAATCTTAGGCTCTTGGAAAAGGATCCTTTCCCGCTGAGAGGGATTATCACCAAAATTTGTAATTTTGCGATCGAGCTTTTCGTCTAAAATGTGTGGAATGCGGGACAGTCATTACACATGTCAAAATTGTGTTTCCGACGATGAGTAACTCCTATGTAGTCTTTTAAATAAATAAATTGTCATTTTGTTGATATTTGTTGCGGTTTTTTTTCCATATTTTTCCATTTGCAGCATTTTTTCTCAGGGTGCCCACAACCCCACCCAAAAAAAAATTTTAGCTGAAAATTAGGGTTTACAAAAGTCCATATAAAATTTTTTCGCATGACGAAATCAAGTATATTTCTTCATAATTAGTTAGTTTAGGTCTCTAGCTTTACACAGATACCCATATGTCCAAATAATATGCACTAGTTCGGTAATTATAGGCCAAAAACAAAACTATGCCCACAACCCCCACTTCTCCCCTACAATAAAAAAGGCAATTAATGCTCAAAACCGGAAGTTCGTATCTCTTTCCGTCCTGCTCTTTCTCTCATAGCTCCTTCTCCCTTTGTTCTTTCTCTATTAGCATCTTTTTCTTTAGTTCTTCCTTTCTGAGCTTCTTCTACCTTTGTTCTTTCTCTGTTAGCTTATTCTCCCTTTGTTATTTCTCTCTTAGCTTCTTCTACTTTCGTTGGTTCTTTCTTAGCTCTTACTCCCGTTGTTCTTTCCACTTAGCTCCTTATCCCTTCTTCCTTTCTGAGCTTCTTCTTCATTTGTTCTTTCTCTCTTAGCTCCGTCTCCCTTTGTAATTTCTCTATAAGCTCCTTCTCCATTTTTTTCGTATTATACATAGGACAGTTTTAAGGAAATCCGTTTTTTATTTTTGTATCCGAAAGTTATTTGGTACTCGATAGTTTTTTGGGTATTCGATAGTTTTTTTTGGGTGTAAAGTGCAAAGTTTGACGTTAGTAACACAAACAAATTGCTTATAGCAGGGATGCCCAAATGCTGCTTATGACAGAGCAACTCATCAATACGCACAAATAAATACAAAACTATATAGACATTCGGCTAAAAGTGTTGTTGCCTTTAAAAGTGTTGTTGCTCAGTTCAGCGAATGCGCGGAGAACAGAAGAAAATTAAAAATTGTTCTTGTATTCTGCCTTGTCGATGAATAAGCCATGTGCCACGCGAGCAATTACAAAAACAAAGGAGCTCGCAGAGCTATGGGCTGCCTTAGAGCTTAAGGGGGGAGTACACTTTGAACGTCCAAAAAGTAAGGCATTTTCGTTAATTTTTTTAAGCAATAAAACACTCAGGGAGGGCAAATATGTTATAACCCATTTATTACTCATCCTTCGAACTACAATTTTTTTTTTTTTTTAACTCGATTGGCGTCTCCATGTGGCCGGTGCACCAGGTCGCGTGGGGCGTCCTCGCGCGGAAGTCGGAAAACGGTGGGGAAAAATGCTCCTTCCCATGTGATCCCGGAACATAAATGGAACAAAATCCTGATTAGTAATGAAATTTGGGTTAGAAATACGAGCTCCGATTTTAAAAAAAAAATTTTTTTTTAAAGTTGTGGCCTTTGAAAAAAAAAAGTCCATTTTTCACCCTAAAAATGCTTACAAAATCGTGGATTAAAAATCCATTTTTGACAAAATCGAAAATGTGGCCTCGTATTTCTAAGCAGAATTTAATTCTGAACAAGAAAACATAGGCGATATCCAAATTCGATGATAACTGGTTAGAGTTTTTTTCCCCACCAGTTTGAAAAACACCGTTTCGAGATAAACGCGTTTAAAGATGTGCATGTACATGTGCATGTACGGTACATGTTTTAGGAAATCGCTTCGTAAAGTGGTAAGGAATATTCTGGCGGACTTGGAGTCTTTTCTAAATTAAAGTATACATCTCAAGGAACATTTTAAGCAAAAAAAAAAAAAAAAAAATTTTTGAAAAATCAAAGTGTACTCCCCCCTTAAGGCAGGTTCTCACCTTGTGGGTCCGAAAAATGGCACTTTTCAAAAAAAATTTTGAGAAAACGGTAAATGGTAGATTGCTGAAAATTAACAACGGACAAGAAAACACATTTATTTAAGGAATACAATGTTTTAAATTGAATAAATAAAAAAAGTGGGGCAGGGGGCGCCCATCAAAGTCGAACTTTTTTTGAAATGGTGTCCCGCTACCGGAAGTAATTCCGTCAAAACGCGTGATCTGAAACGCAAAATCCAAACACATTTTTAATCTGAATTGAATTATCTACGATTATGAAAAAAAATGAAAATTACAAAAGCTATGAAGCTTTGAAAAAAAGTTTTGATTTTCGAAGGTTTTTTTGGCTTGTTCTATTAAAAAAAAAAAAGTTTTCAATATTTTTGGCTGATCGTAGTTCATTTATTAAAGGGGAATATTAACCTAGAAAAGGTAAAAAATCGATTTTTTTATTTTTGTGTTTTCTTTACGCTTGATGTCTTAGGAATGTCTAGTGAAAGTTTGGAGCGAAAATTCGAAAAATTGAAGATACAGTACATCTATGTAAGTGAAAAAATTTCGATATGTACCTTGTGGTCAACTTTCAATCGTTTTTTTCTCGAAAGCATGTTTCCCAAATCGGTGACCACGGTAACTCGAAAACCACTGTACCGATCAACTTGCATTTTGTTGTGTCTATTATATACATAATTATCTACTTTTTGTCTTAGGGTTTTTTTTTTTAGAAGCCTAGATATTGTTTTATCGATAAAATAAGAACGATTTTTGGTCTAATAATTGCTACTCTAAGTTTAAAAAATCGCCAATTTGTAAAAAAAAATTAATTCGAAAAACGCTTACGACAAAAAGTAGATAATAGTCTAAATTTTATTATTCTTTTTAATTTTTGTCATTCTGATGATTACATATAAAATGAGAGTGGTCACCGCGAAGGACTTCACTTTTGCGACAGTTAAAAGAGGACGCGTGTACTTAACTAATAATGTAAATAAAATTCTCTAAAAAATTAGACGTGTTCAGAAAAGTAAGCGTTTTCAGTTAGTGAAAAAATCTATCCAACAATGCGTATTGGTTTTCTACAACAACATCCCAGCGCCTTCATTCACTTCCGTAAGGTCCGAAAACATGGTTCTGAGAAAAACGCGTTTGTTTCCCAGACGACGTAGGGCGCGTAGATTAAACCGTGCAACTTTGAGCTTCTGTAACTTACAAAGTACTTTCTGATTGTACAGTTTGTTGACAATGTTTGTGCACAAATTTCTTTAAAAATGGTTTGTAGTTCAACTGAAACCATGAAAAAAGTGCATTAGGTTAAAGTATTTCGGTGTTTTCGAACGTTTGTTTTTTTGTGCAAACGTGAACGGTAAATTAACAAAATTAACGCACTTGTCGCTAAAAATTTACTAAAAATTTCGGCAAAAAGTCGCTCGTTCAAGTTTCATTACGGTTCAGTAGTTTTACGCCAATCTATACCCTTTTCGAGATTTTCGCGTTTAAAAGTGGCGCGCGGCTAGGAGAGCTGTTATTTTTTTCTACTGCTCAGATCTCTTTGAAAATTTGGGAAACTGTTTTTAAAAAGTTGATATTCAAGATAAAGCGAAAAAAAATGTTTACATTGTTATTTGCGATACTCGAAGAGTAAGCAAATACTGTAAACGATCAAATGTCTGTCTGTCCGTCCGTCCGTCCGTCCGTCCGTCTGTCTGTCCGCACAAACATCGAGATCTCGGGAACTATTAGAGCTAGAACCACCAAATTTTGCACACAGACTTCTATGAGCAAGGCGCAGATCAACCTGACCACGCCCCTTTTTACGCCCACAAACCGGATAAAACTCTGTGGTGTCCACATTTTTAGTGCTAGAGAAAAGTGGCCCTTACAAATGTTGTTCGTGTTGAAAATATCTACCCAAATATCTAAAAATTTGTAAAATCTGACAATTTTCAAGAAATTGTGTATACAACTGCGTTGAAAATTTTTATTGCGCTCAAAAGTATTTTTTTTTTAAGAGAGGGCGCTTAAAACTGATTGCGCATTAAAGTAGGCTACACATTATTGAAGAGGGCTAGCTAACTGTTTTTAAAGAGGGCAATGAGTATCGCAAATTTTATAGTCGGGAAACCCGACTATAGCGTTCTTTCTTGTTTGAAATGAAAAAGGTATATAACCCCTTGAGAGCCATATTTTCGGCCCTTACAGAAGTGATTAAAGACTGGAACAAATAAATCGTCACCATTATAAATTAGTCACCTATTTCGTTACGGGATTTCTAATAAACGGACCGCAATCAGCCAAAAATAGAACTAACTTTTAACTTTTTCTTTTAAATAATTTTGTTCCTAATTTTTTTTTTTTTAACTTTATAATTTTTTTAATTTTTTTTTTTATGATCGTGGTTCGCTTAGGAGATAATACGGTTCATATTATGATTGTGTTCAGTTTTGTGTTTTAGATCACGAGTTTTGACGGAATCACATACGGTAACGGGACACCTTTTCGCCGAGTTGCCGACATTGATGGACGCCCCCTCCCCCACTTTTTTTTTTGTTTGTTCAATTTGGAATATTGAGTTTAAATACCCATAAGTTTTTGTCCATTAGTTTTTAAATCCATAATACATTTTCAGCATGTTAACTTAAAAAAAAATGTAATTTTTTGGTTTCTCAAAGTAAGAACCTGCTTTAATAGTGAGAGATAGACTAAGGAAAGTCGAAAAATACCAGATTAATACATGTATTTTCATACACAAAGGTATATATATATATATAAATATATATAAAGATATAAATAAATATATATAAAGGTATATAGGTATATATAAATATATATAAAGGTAGGGGAGAAGTAGGGGTTGTGGGCATGGGGGGGTTGTGGGCACCCCTACGTATCTTTTCAAAAAATGATGATTGACTTCTTTTGGTAATCTCATTCGCAAGCAATTACCTTATGTATGATTTATGCCAAATATCAACATAAACGAACGCGTTTGCTTTTTGAAATGAACGAATTGGTTTTTTTTGTGCTTGGAAAAGGTGGTGAAGTTTTTTTCAAAGATTTTCAATAGTGTATTAATTAAAGTGAATCGATTAAAAAGGTAAGTGTGATGCATTTTTATTTCGTCAAAGTATTATACTAAATGGAACAATATCGATTTGAACCAAAAAATGTATGCAAACACATTTTTTAATTACTTCTTAAAATGTCTGCTAAAGTTGGTTGTGGGCACCAAAATTGGGGGGGTTGTGGGCACCCGTTTTTTCTTGGCAAATTTTTTTATAACCTACAATTTCTTGTAAAATTTTTTTCAAAATTTGTTTGGAACCCTCTAGAACATTCTTGTAGAAATCTTAGGCTCTTGGAAAAGGATCCTCTCCCGCTGAGAGGGATTATCACCAAGATTTGTAATTTTGCGATCGAGCTTTTCATCTGAAATGTGTTGACATGCGGGCCAGTCATTACACATGTCAAAATTGTGTTTCCGACGATGAATAACGCCTATGTAGTCTTTGAAATAAATAAATTGTCGTTATGTTGATATTGGTTGCGGTTTTTTTTCCATATTTTTCCATTTGCAGCATTTTTTCTCAGGGTGCCCACAACCCACCCAAAAAAAAATTTTAGCTGAAAATTACGGTTTTACAAAAGTCCATATGAAATTTTTTCGCATGACGATATCAAGTATGTTTCTTCATAATTAGTTAGTTTAGGTCTCTAGCTTTACACTGAAACCCATATGTCCAAATAATATGCACTAGTTCGGTAATTATAAGCCAAAAACAAAACTGTGCCCACAACCCCCACTTCTCCCCTATAAATATATATTTTTGACAAATTTGAAACTACATTACAAATCTTTTTTTTTTTACTTTTTGTTTGCAGTTTAGTTCCTTAAAAACCTTACCTACAGTCAAGCTAAAGACATTAACCTAACATTTTCAAGCGCTTCCGAGATGTAGCTGTTGGGCTTTAGCTATCTACGGAGAGTTCTTTCAGAATCCAAAGTCAAAACTGAGTTCAGAATTTTGTGTTTCACTATGTTATGATTGATGTAGTCAAACGCTTTGCTGTAATCAAGCAGTGTCAAGAAGGTAACATTTAATGCGTCCACATTATTTTTAATGTCCTTCATAATTTCACTGATTGCTTTCATGGAACTCTAGTTTTTGATTAATCCTGATTGATTTCTTGTATACTATACTATATACAGAATACTGTGGGTTAGAATCAATCTGTCAACAATGCTAAGGCCTAGAGTGATTTTCGGCTAAAATATTACAACTGAGGTAACCAAGAAAAATCACTTTAGAATAGCCGATTTCGTCGATAAGCGTATCCTACTACAATTTTATATTGATGATTTACACCCATTGTTTTAATGAACAGGTGTTCAACAGCGCTGTCTCAGCCGTTTTCACATATGAATTCACTCATTAGATTTCTTGTAAACAAAGATAAAAATTAGGTCAGGCCACGTCAAGCAATGTAGCATGATTTTTTAGAAAAAAAAGGAGGTAAGGGCACAGTTGCCCAGCGGCAAAGGGAACTTGTTTCCCGGCGTTGTAGACCGTCCATACGTGGCGAAAAGTCACACCCTGCTCGAGGTGCCTCTGCTATTAACTGAATATGGCGGATCTAGTAAGGACAACTCGATAACACCTGTAATCTCAGGTGTTATCTGTACCGTGCCTAGTGACGAATGGCACTACGTAAGTGTGTCGTCTAACGGTGGCCTCCGGACACTTGGCTGCCTCCGGTTGTACACAGGCCTTATCGGGATAATTGGGGCTCTATCCCGACGGACTAGCCCCTTCCCCTACACTCGTGGGATCAAAAATGGAAAATACAAATAAACAAAAAAAACCAGCCAAAAAGCAGAAAGCATGGTTACGGAACCAAAAAATCCGGAGGGAGTAACGAAACCTCACACCTCCACCCAGGCGGGAGCAGGCCTGGGAGGCCGCACAGCTACTGCCAACGCAAACAACCCGAGGAAGATGTGGAGAGAGGCGGCGGTCAAGGATAAAGAATCCGACTGCGAAAGCCTCACCTCTGAGTTAGAAGAAAAGCTTCTGAGGCGCACTTCCCGGGCTGTACTGAATTCAACATCAACACACCAACTCCTCCAGAAGGTTAAAAAAGAGATCACTCCATGTCTTAGTTCTATATACACAGGATGCTTGACGAGAGGATATGTGCCAGTAGACTGGAGGACAGCACGAGTGATGTTCCTGCCGAAGGCAGGAAAATGTACCCTTGTGCTTCCGAAAGACTACAGGCCTATAAGCCTCACCTCATTCCTGCTCAAAACACTGGAAAAACTTGTGAACCTCCACATGAAAGAGAAGATCAACTCTCACATGGCACCAAATCAACACGCTTATACGAAACGGAAGTCCGTGGAAACAGCTAGGAAGCACGATAGAGAAAGGCACTGCACCATAAAGAATTTGCGCTAGGCGCTTTCCTAGACATCTCGGGCGCATTCAACAATGTGTCGACCGCAGCAATACTGCAAAGCCCAAGAGCTACGGCAATCCATGAGGCGGTAGACTCCTGGATTTTTAATCTACTGAGCTGCAGGAGGATACACGCCGAATGGGGGACCACAAGAGTAAACAAGGAGGCTAAAAGAGGCACACCCCAAGGAGGAGTGCTATCGCCCCTGCTGTGGAACCTTGTGGTCAACGATCTACTTAAAAAATTCAGAAACAAAGCCCCGAAGATAACTGCCTATGCGGACGACATAGGGATAATTATCGTGGGCAAATGTCCATCGACTATCAGCTCTGTCATGGAAAACACTCTAAATGAGATACTTATGTGGGCCACGGACGCGGACAAGACAAGACGGATGCGGACAAGACAGACCTCATCCTCTTCACAAAGAGGTACAAGGTGCCTCGATGGACTCCGAGAAATTAAAACAACACCGCTGATACCAAAAGGAAGTATCAAATATCTAGAAACAGTATTGGACAGCAAGCTGAGCTGGAAGCCCAATGTTGAGGAAAGGGTGAAAATGCTCTCTATGCATCTCAAAAGATGCTGAGTTGCACATGGGGCCTATCACCCAGACTGATGCACTGGATCTTCATCTCAGTTGTGCGACCCATACTGCTCTACGGCGTGCTGGTATGGTGGCAAGCGACCGAAAAATCCACATACCTAAAGTTGATGGAGAAACCGCAAAAGCATCCACTTATGTGCATTACAGGAGCGGTTAGATCAACTCCAACTAAAGCTCTACAAACAATACTGAGTTTCAACCCTCTGGACATTCAGGCACGCCTTGTAGCACAAAAGACAGCACAATGTCTTTGCTCCATAGGCAACCTAGAAGCAAGAACCTACGGACACAGTAGAATTGCAAGGAGTATGCTAGTCCGCACAGACTACATCACCGCCAAAAACAACTTCAATCAAACTCCAACGTTCCTAAAGCCCAATGAGTGGCGTTCGGGGATGGATCAGGATACGATGAACATCTATACAGACGGATCAAAAATGGAAGAAGGAGTTGGGGCAGCGGTGTACTGCCCCAATCCTCAATTGGAGCTCACTTAAAAACTCCCAGACAACTGTAGCATCTTCCAGCCAGAAATAGTTGACATACGGAAAGCTGCAGAAGTGGCACAGCAGTCGGGATCAAGTAAAGATATCAACATATTGGTCAACAGTCAAGCAGCAATAAAAGCTCTGCAAGATCGCACGATAAGCTCAAAAACCGTTCTATCGAGCAGGGAAGCACTCGATTCACTGAGCACCTCGAGAAGAGTTCAAATCTTTTGGATACCTAGCCATCAAGGCCATTAAGGCAATGAGAGGGCAAACGACCTAGCCAAAGAGGAAGCAAGAGGAGTAAACATGATCCCTGAAGACATACCACCCTCTCTGCGAACACTACACCTCCAAATGGAGGTGGATGCACAATATACTGCAGATCAACGGTGGAGGAACACCACCGACTGCAAGTTCTCAAGAAAGATGTGCAAGAAATACAGCATAAAACTTACGCAGCACTTACTACAGCTTTGGAGACCGGACTGCCAAAGAACCAGGACCAGGTGCCAAAGAAACGCTGGAGCCTTCTCTGCAGCTGCCCGGCACTCGCAGCACAAAGACAGCGTTACTTCGCAAGACCATGGCTGACATCGCTGGAGGTTGCGAGTCAACTCGGACACAAAACGCTCTTGGCCTTTGGGTCAGGCCAAGTCAAGTGAGACAAAAATTTTGGGGTGATTTTTTTGATTCGAAAAAAAAACTATAAAAGTGTGTAGATAAGGACGGTACCTAAAAACACTTTTAACAGTTTTTCGAAATTCAGCACCGTTTTCGATATTTTGAGCTTCTAACGACTTCGCTCACTCTTTGGGTTGCGTGTAGACGTGTTTTTCTTAACGCTCCGGAAAACCGTAAGTAACCTCAGTCGGGAACGTACGAAAAATTTATAAATGCGAGGTTTTGTGTTCCGCGATGTCAATCGCGTGTCATAGACTTAAATTTTAATTAATTAATCTTTTCTCAATTCCAATAAAGAAATGCATAAGAACGATTTGTTACTCATCGAGTTGCTACAGCGATCAAAGAGATCAAGACAAACGTCGTCTTTCTTTGGCCCGAAACAACGCCTATACTGACCGCCGAAAACCAGAGAGCTAGTTCTTGCTCTCCCGCCCTGCTCTCCAACGCTCAAACGCATGGAGTGAGCAATGCAAAACGCCAACAGAGCTTTTAACGCCTAGAGCAACAACAACAACAACAACTAAAACGGTCGCTGTCACCAAAAATGCAATAACGACTCCACTCTCTTCTTCTGCAGCGGGTAAAGCAACAACACAACCAAGTGCAAAAATCTGTGCAAATGGCAAAAACAAAGCTACGGTAGAAGAAATGACAATTCCGCAAGCGGGTTCGGCCTTGCAGACAAGCATGGATCGCTACATTAATATTTTTAAGCGCAAGCTTACACCTTCAAAAGATCTGACGGCAATAATCCCAAAATATACAGTTCCAACAAAGGCCCTGAATAACCTGGCCCCTTAGATGAAAGTAAATACTTCATTCTGGCGGAGCCTGGAACAAACCAGTTGGAGTCTGAACATTAAATAGCTAGCTGAGCTTGTCAGAAAGATAACTGTGAAAGGGAATAAAAGTGAAACTAAATTCAAACCAAAACCAAAGACGATTTCCGAGCAGTGTCGAAGTACTTACGAAGTACGATGCCAAAAAGACTTACTATACGTACCAGCAGAAATGTTGCAAAGACTTGCAAGTTGTGCTCAAGGAAATAGAACCCGATGTGACCCCCTCCGAAATTACAGAGGCCTTAAAAGAAAACGGTTTTTGGCGCAAAAAATGTTATGAACATTATGAACAAAAACAAGAAACCGCAAACACTATTTAAAGTCGAGCTGGAGCGAGACAGCCGAACTTTGAAAAAAAAATGCAGTGCACCCAATCTACCAGTTGAAGTACCTGCTTCATCGTAGGATCACAGTAGAAGAGCCGCACAATGTACAAATTGCCCGAAATATGGTCACACCAGGGCATACTGCACCCTTAAGTCAATACGTGTAGCTTGTGAAAACTGACACGTCTCCGAACCCTGCCTGCCAACAAGAAAGACTCTCTAATGAAAAAGTGTGTTAACTGCCAAGGAAACCACATAGCAAACTTCAGAAACCGTCCAGTTACAAGGAGATGAAAAGTTGGATGCAACGGGCGACAACGACGCGTACCCAGAACACACAAAACACTTTCATTAGATCACAAACGACACCGGAAGTTTTCTTAGCAAAAGCATTCAGATCATCATTTGGCCCTTCAATTACCACCAACGGCATTTCTTACGACAGTGCCCTAAGATCAGGCACAGCTCACATAGACAGCCAAAAAGCAACATGGAAACTATGATGATCACTTTGCAATAAATTATGATGGAATTTGTTGTCCTTTATGAAAACCACCATGCAAACCACTATGCAAAACCAAAATATTTTGTTACAAATGCTTGCAGCTCAGCAGTCCAAATAAACTATGCCTAGCATTCGAATAACTCTTTGGAACGCCAACGGTGTTTTCCGGCATAAACCTGAAAAAACTCAATTTCTAAACGAAAACCACATCGACGTTATGTTGCTGGCAGAAACGCATCTCACTAGCAAATATAACTTTAAAACTATAAAAATACTATAAAATACGGGGATACACGTTCTACGGCACCGACCATCCAGATGGTAAGGCCCACGGCGGAACCGGCATCTTTAAAAGAGACCGCATCAAACACCACTTTCACCATCGGTTTGCAAAAAATTATCTGCAAGCTACATCGATAAAGTTACAGCTGGGCAACTGCAACCTTGCCATTGCACGCAACTATGCAATGCAATCATCAAAACATGCAACAAATTGGACTACGTTTCTCTAGTGTAAGGAATCGACAAGATCCCTTACAAAACGCAGTAGAGGTTGAGTGGGAACGGGAACGCATTATAAGAGATTTGAGTGAGAGCTTTTGACATAGCGGGCAGTCAGCACGTAACGGGACTCGCTGAACAGAGAGTGTTGAGCGAGATAGCGGGCTGCTGAATGGAAGCAGAGCCGCTGTAGGCGGACAGTTAGAGCATAGCGGGAGACGGACGCGCTGCACAAGAAGTTTTGGCGGGAGAGAGGACTTGCTGAATGCAGAGAGGACTGCTGAATAGAAGTAGCAGCAATGTTAGAGGGGTATAAAGGAGATGGGTAGGACTGCAGTCGGGGGCTGTGAAGTTGAGACTTGAGTGCGAGGTGACCTGAGCGTTAGGGGACAAGTGACGTGGTAGGCAGTGGCCCATATTAGCGCGAGGGATAGTGCATCCTTGGGAAACGAGCCAAGGATCACTACAGGACTACACAGGCGCGTTGACAGTGACCAGTGCAAGTGCGAGAGAAAGTGCTTCCTTGGAAACCGAGCCAAGGTTCACTGCATGAGAACACCGGGTCGGTGACAGTGACCAGTCTAAGTGCAAGTGATAGTAAAGTGAGAGATAGTGAACCCTTGGGAAACGAGCCAAGGATCACCACAGCAGAAACACAGAGCAGAGCAGGTTCTTAGTAGCACAGTAAGTCAGTCGGGAGGATTCCCTTGAACCAGAAACCCAGTCCAGTCTCAGCAGGCGTGCAGCCTACTTTCACTAAGTAATTTAAGTGCCCAGGCTACGGTGAATTGCCAGCGCGTTAGCTAGCAGGAGTATCCGAGTGCGTGTAGCCCGGAATGAATATCTAGCGGAGCATGAGCTTAGCGGGAGTATCCGTGTGCGTGTAGCCCGGAGTATCTAGCGGAGCGTGAGCTTAGCGGGAGTTTTCCGAGTGCGTGTAGCCCGTAGTGTATATCTAACGGAGCGTGAGCTTAACTGGAGTATCCGTGTGCGTGTAGCCCGGAGTATCTAGCGGAGCGTGAGCTTAGCGGGAGTTTTCCGAGTGCGTGTAGCCCGGAGGGTTTAGCGAAGCGTAAGCGCGGCGTGATCACCTAGCCGGCGTGGCCGGCGAGTCGGGCTTGTAACTATTGTTAGAGAGAGGGCGTTTTGTGCCCCGTTTAAGTTAGGTGTGGTGTGAAAAGAAGGTGAAAAACCCGGACGCAGTATAATATATATATTTATATTGGTAAAAACTACAACCCCTGGTGTTCTTATTTGGCGCAGCGCCAACAAAAATAAATTTGTTGCAGCGGATCCTGGACGAGGCTAAGCTACCCCCGCAAGATCGTTACACCAGGCAGCCGTACAAACTACCTGATTTAATTGATTTTGCTGTGACAAAGAATATTTCTCGCAATCTAATATCTGCACATTCCATTTTGGATCTACCACGGACCACCCTCGCAGGATGATGTCGCATCGAACCAACTGGCTTAAGTTCAAAAAGTAAATAAGTTCCCAAATTGACCTAACCCCACAGTATAACATCAAGGAGGACATCGACTGATATGCCGATGCACTGGAGTCTTTACTCGTCGCAGAAGCCAAAGTCTCTATACCACAAGGGAGGGATGGGCATACCCACTAACACCAAACTAATCTTGAAATCGAACAGCTTGTTTTGGAGGAAAGACGTTTGAGACGTGCTTGGCAAACCAGCAAATCGCCATCCTCAAAACAAAGTCTTAAGGAAGCTGGTCGCAGACTTACCAGGGCTCTAAGGAACGAAGAAGAAAAACTCCAGAACAACTCCAGTACATTGAGACACTTTCACCCACCAAGCATCCCTTGTGGAGGGCCCACCCGAATCTAAGAGCGCCGACCGAAACAGTAATTCCCATCAGAAACTCTTCAGGCAGCTGGGCTAGAAGCGATTAAGATAGAGCATGTACATTTGCTTTACGCCTACGAAATGTTTTTCAGCTAAGCCCTGCAACTACGTTAAAGAGTTTACAAATGACATTAACTGCACAGTTTGAGTTCAATTAGCATTTTTGATGTTATAAGGTCACCACTTGGTGACTTTTTTGGTTTCAATTGCTATCTGATGACTTTTGCAACTTTGTTTGGCTGAAACGTATTGCATCCGTGCCATTTTATTTGTTTGTTTTCTATTAAAATTTTAATACTTGTATTAAAATGATTTCAAGGCGTAGTGACACAACTTGTTCTACAGTAGGTCCTTTAAGAGAAATTTTTGGATCGACAGATACCAACTTTAAAAGAAGTCATAAAGTGTATTTTATTTGTTAGAAATTAATTGAAAACAAGAAAGAACGCTATAGTCGGGTTTCCCGACTAAAAGATTTGCGATACTCATTGCCCTCTTTAAAAACAGCTAGCTAGCCCTCTTCAATAATGTGTAGCCTACTTTCATGCGCAATCAGTTTTAAGCGCCCTTTCTTAAAAAAAAATTGTTTTGCCTACTTTGGAGCAATAAAAATTTTCAACGCAGTTGTATACACAATTTCTTGAAAATGGTCAGATTTTAAAAATTTTTCGATATTTGGGTAAGGGCTACTTTTCTCTAGCACTAAAAATGTGGACACCACAGAGTTTTTCCGGTTTGTGGGCGTAAAATGGGGCGTGGTCAGGGTTTGAAACAAACTTGATCTGCGCCTTGCTCATAGAAGTCTGTGTGCAAAATTTGGTGGTTCTAGCTCTAATAGTTCCCGAGATCTCGATGTTTGTGCGGACGGACGGACGGACGGACGGACATTTGATCGTTTACAGTATTTGCTTACTCTTCGAGTATCGCAAATAATTAAGGGTAAAGGAAAGAATCCATCCAATTCAGATATATTAGGTTGTCAAAAAAGTCTTGCGGTATTTTCGCTAGTTGGCGCTGAAAGCGCATAGTTCTTGTTTTATTCGTCGCATTCGGACATACTCCGGGGTGCCACAGAAACCGTCGACGGTTTTGAGGAGGGATTTTTCGGAAATTCGGTAAAAAATCGTCGGTGCTACAGAAACCGTCTCGAACTTGTTGTTGGGACTAACGATTCGGAAAAAAGACAGGGCTGACTTCTTATTTTTATTTGGCATTTATTTGCTATTTTTCAACAAATTCAAGCCAAGTTTTACTTTTTTTTGCAAGACAATACCAATAACTAAAAAAAACTCTACACATAAATCGTAACGAACAAAATAGTTCAACATTTTAAAATGACCGCCAACCTAAACAACAGAAGCCATCCCTGTATTACATGGCTACTTATGAGAGGCCGCTGCATAAAATCAGTCCCCCAGAGCGAATCCTTTTGCGAAAGCGGCGTTTTTAATATAAAAATCAAGAGCACGGGGGCTCGCTTTGATTTCCTATGCTTTCCCCTAAAACTAAACAACATTTAGGCAATAATATTTAAAATTTGTTGAATTCACTTGCATATACAATTTGTCTTCTTCTTCATCGTTTTTTAAGGTTTTTACCCAAGCCGGTTTTTTTTGCCACACGCGGTCACACTTAACTGCAATGCAACGATTTGTTTTATTAATTTTACAAGAAGTACAGCTTATTTTCACTTGAAATTTTGACACGCTATAGTTATAGTTATAAACAATAGTATAGCGTACCAAAACAATAATAGCAATCATATTTCAAATATGAAAATTACTCCGAAATTTGGCATTTTCTATTTGGAGCAAGTTGGCATTTTGGTTTCTCGGGTGGAATTTGGCCGGAATCACACAAGCAATTTTTGAAGTTTTAGGAGATTTATTAATTTAAAATATAAAAAGATCAAAACATAAAAAATTTTGTATGCAGATAGCACATACAATTCATTAACGTTGTTTTAAAAAAATTGTCATTATTTATAAAAAGGTGCAAGCATGCTTATTTTATAAAACTGTCGTTTAAAACACGGGGGAAATGATAGAGTTTTCTGTGGCACCGACGGTTTTGCCTTGGGTTGGAACTTGGGCGAACTTCGGGAGGAACGGTTTCTGTGGCACCCCCGACTATACCTTTTTGGAAAGCTCATTTCACGAGCTAACACGTGTTTGATTGATTGTCTTTTCTTTTAAGTCGTTCGTGAGTTATAGCGTCGCAATCATGGAGCAAAGTAAAGAGAAAATACGGCATATTTTACAGTACTACTACGATAAAGGCAATAATGCATCTCAAGCCGCCAATAAAATTTGTGCAGTTTATGGACCCGATACAGTTTCCATTTCCACCGCACAACGATGGTTTCAACGTTTTCCTTCTGGTGTAGAGGTGGTCGAAGATGCGCCACGATCCGAAAGGCCCGTCGTCGACAATTGCGGTAAAATCGCTGAATTGGTCGAAAATAATATATTATTAATAATTAATAATATAATATATTATTTTCGACCAATTCAGCGATTTTATCGCAATTTTCGTCGAAAATTCAATAAAAATACCGCAAGACTTTTTTGACAACCAGATATATGCGATTGTTTTTGAACTGATTGACAAAATTTGGATTAAAGCTTATATTCCAATCGTAACCAATGAACGAGTTATTCAATTACTAAAATCTTGTTTTGAAAAATATCTTATTTTGAAAAGATATCCCGAAAGGAAAAAAAATCAGAGTTTCAATAATAAATTTGAGTTTTTTTGGTATTGTCTGAGAAACTTTTCGATGTTGCCGCTTGTAAATGCGCATCATTTGAACTCTGTTTCTGTTTAAAGCCTAAAAAAGTTATTGTCAATAAAAGAACTTTTTTGTTGGATCAAAGAAATGATAGCGAAGAAGTTATGTAAAACTACAAAAAGATTCTGGTTCAAGTTCTGATGAAGATTCTTCTTCAAATTCTGATAAAGATTCATTGCCAGAAAACCACAAGGAACTTTTAAAAAAGATGATACATTGCCTCGCTTTCAACTGAAAGTACAGTAGCTTCCACAGCAAATCGGAATACGCTGTCGTTGCCAACGGTTGCTATGGTATGCAATAGATACGGCTTGTCGTCGCGATCTACCGCTGCTGTTGCTTCTGCAGTTTTGGTTGATGTAGGCTTAGTTTCTACTGAAAACATGACTTTGGTAATTGACAAAAATAAAATTCACAGAGCTGTATCTAAAGCACGGACAGCAGTCTCAAAAACCGCTGAAAAAATTATCATAAGAGGCATTTCCTTTGATGGACAAAAATACAAGATTCTCGTAAATGAAAAAATAGGGAGCCGTTTTCATCATAAAGATGTTTTTGAAAAGAATATCTAAATTTTGGCAGAGCCAGGATCAGCATTTTTAGGCCACGCAACACCGAAACGTGCTACCGCAAAAGAAATTTTAAACTCGATTTCAACATTATTGGAGCGTGAAGGTCAGAGTTTAGACGAAGTGATTTATGTAGGATGCGATGGAACAGCAACTAACACTGGTTGGAAAGGTGGCGTGATTCAATATTTAGAAGAATATTTAGACAGACCATTGCAATGGTGAGTTTGTATGCTTCATTCCAATGAGTTATCCCTTTGAAATTTATTTATAGCTTTAGATGGTTGCACTTCGGGTCCTAAAGAATACACCGGATTCTTTCTGTCTTTTTGTGCAGTGGCTGGTAATTTGCCTGACTTGCATTAAAATGTGGTCAATGAATTTAGTACGGATCAAAAATATCTCTATGAAATATGTCAAGCAGTGTCATCTGGCTACTGTCCGCTCAAGCTGGCTCGTCGTCAACCCGGAAAAATGTCACACTCAAGATGGGTTACAACTGCTTATCGTATACTCAGACTTTATTTTAGTAGAGTAGAACGGGGTCAAGTAGGTATGGGACATAATAGGTAAATGGCTTTTTCATCGCTATTTCATTATAGAGTTCACTCATGTTTCGTGAATTAGAAACACGGTGGAAAACAGCATTAACGTTTATTTTTTTGCCCTATCATCTGCGACATAGCATTATTTGTTTTTCGGCCGTGCATTTCAGAAATCAAAATAATTGTCCAGTAGGGGAACATGGGGCATAGGAAGGCACACAATAAAAGAATACATTAGGAAAGAGGAAGGCACCATGAGGCAAGAACACTGGAGGAATACCCCAGGCCTAAGGCAAGCCAAAACTCTAATAGAAAATTACAACAAGAAGAGGTTCGAGGAACTTATACAACTAGGGACGAATTCACTTAGGATCGTTACCGGATTACTAACCGGGCATTGCAGACTGAAAAGTCACCTAGGTAAGATAGGAATAACAAGCAGCAGGACTTGCAGATTCTGTGACATGGAGGACGAAACCTCTACACACATCATCGCAGACTGTCCGGCCTTAATAAATATAAGATGCAGAACCTTAGGGTCGAGAGCTCTATCACATGAGCTCTTAGGAAGAATCAACCCATCAAAACTCCTCGACTTTGTTCGAGGAAATGGGTTAATATCTGAGCTGTAGGCTCCGAATGAGGGGGCCCAAGAGATCTAAACAGGTCGTGTACACTAACACCCCAATAATATAATAATAGGGGAACATGGGGCATAACGGGGCAAGGGGCAAAACGGGATGAAATTAATAATTATCCCACACTGTCGCGCAAACTATTGAAATTTACATCAACATAGTTTTACATCATATGCGACATTTTGAAAGTGAAACCGGCACAATTATTGCGTCAGCATATTTTTTGCAGCATATATGGTGTAAATTCCGGTCGAATTGTAACTTTCGAGATTTTGCATATCTAATTAAATAATATTTGTTTATATTTTATAAATATTGGGTTCATTCCAAGTTATAATATGTTGTTTCAGCTTTACATCGCATATTTCTTTTTTTCATTCCATGCGCTAGTTCTTTTTTTATAAGGGTTTATCAAAAAAGTGTTCCCGGGGGCAAAACGGGCGGGGCATAACGGGGCACAATCTTTTGCAGTAAGCAAACTCAAGATGTGATTATGACGATGAAGGCTGTTATTAATAATAAAAAATTAATAAATAATAAACTTTATGTGAAAATAACCATTTCACAAGCAAAAGATATTTGTCCAAACACAATGTCCAAAGAAGCATAAAAGTTTTTTTTTTAAATCGCTATTTTATCACTATTTGTTCGTAACCAATGTTGCCAATACTAGCATCCGCAACATTGCTGCGAACAGCAACGCCGATTAACCTGGGAACAACACCAAACTTCCCATACACCCAATGTACCCAGTCAGCTCAACTAAGCTGACCTTGGACTGGGTACCAGGCGCTAAGCTAGTAACTGCTGATCAGCAGATTTGCCTACTAGCCAAAATAACCACTCACCAACCAAGCGACCGACTCACCAAGTGGCCGTCTCACCAACGTACGTCAGCACAATTGAAGAACCAACAACCGCTGGTCACAGCAGAATTGCGCTGACCCACTGAACTGGCCTCAACTTGAGGTAATCTAGATAATCAGCAACTTGATGTAATCTAGATGATCAGCAAAAGCCCACACCACACTTTACACTATGTTTCCGCATACAAAGTCGTATATAAGCTACTACCATGATATGAATAAAGTTAGTTATTGTCGCAGAATCAACCCGTGTGTTACTACTCGTTAAGCCGCGGAAACGGCAGCAACTCCCGATCGTCTCGTCGGTTAAAACAACATCTGCACGGCCCCAGGAGCACTCGAGACTCCTGCGCGGACAAGCAGATAAAGGTTTGAGGACAATCATTGGTGACCCGACGTGATCTCAATACAAGAGATCACACTTCGAACACACACCGCAGTATCCAGCGGTACAGAATCCCTCCTTGTCGAGACAACCTATTAACTCGCAGGAGCGCTTCCTCCAGCGTTACAGGACATCCTCTTGTTGAGACCAGATCTCACAGGAGCGTATACACCAACGTTATCGGACCGTCTCCTTGTGAGACCACCAGACCTCACAGGAGCGTAGATCCAGCGTTGCAGAACCCTTCCTTGTCGAGACAACCTATTAACTCGCAGGACCGCTAATCCAGCGTTACAGGACCCTTCCTTGTCGAGACAACCTATTAACTCGCAGGACCGCTAATCCAGCGTTACAGGACCCTTCCTTGTCGAGACAACCTATTAACTCGCAGGACCGCTAATCCAGCGTTACAGGACCCTTCCTTGTCGAGACAACCTATTAACTCGCAGGACCGCTATTCCAGCGTTACAGGACCCTTCCTTGTCGAGACAACCTATTAACTCGCAGGACCGCTACTCCAGCGTCACAGGACAACGCCTCGTCGAGACAACCTATTAACTCACAGGACCGCTACTCCAGCGTTACAGGACTACTCCTCGTCGAGACAACATATTAACTCGCAGGAGCGCTACTCCAGCGTTACAGGATACACCACCCATATTGGGACACAACAGCCTGCGCCAGCAACAGCAACAGCACCACCACACTGAGACGCTACAGTTAAATCTAGCTTCACAGGATTCTACAATGAACCTAAACACAATTCTATGAAACTGGTATGAAGGCATCAAAATATTAAGCTGGTAAGAATTACCGTTAACCATACCACCGCAACGGCTCAAATGTCAACGTCATTTATAATGGAGACCAGCCAAGCCCGGGCTGAACTTCATAGTCAGCTATTAGAGGAGCAACTCGATTTGCATAAACAGATGCAACAGTTAATCAAAAACTATGGAAAGGATTCAAGCGACAGAAGGATTCGAGATGGATATTATGCTAGGAGACTAGCACAGTTGTCTGAATTATGGACTCTATATCGAGAAACAGACCAGACATTAAGAGACGCAGCGCTCCCAGCTGACAATGAATACTTCAAACGTTTTGAAGGCCTAAGGGAAACAGTTGAAAAATATAAACAAATCTTTAAGGACAATATGCCAAGCAGTAGTGAACCAATCAGGCCTCCACGCGAGGATAAAAGGCAACCCAAGAAAACGCAACTGGAAGACCCAGTTCACGATGACCCCGAAATCAACCGAGTCATACGACGTTTAAGGCGGAGATGCACCGAGCTAGAATCCACAGTAGCCTTGGCATCAACCGCGTCCACAATAACACCAGCACTACAACGGCATCTTGACCGTCAGTGGGATTTACTAAGGCAGGCACAAGACGCGCTGGAGGATGTGCCGGGATCCGTAGCTGCAGCCAAAAAGGAATTATCTCAATGCCAGAATGTTTCTGACGATTACGAAACGTTACTGCTCCACGAACCTGAAGCACAGCTGAAAATATCCCATCCACCGGTCAACATACCGGAATTTGGAGCGAATACTTAGAATGGCCAAGGTTTTATGATTTATTTGTGGAACTAGTGCACAATAAACCATATTCGGGTACTGAAAAGTTGCACTTGCTCCAGAGTGCTCTACGCGGAGAAGCACGCAACATCCTAATAGATACAGACTTCTCGCAAGGCGGCTATGATGATACATGGAAACGACTCGTTACGAGATACCAAAACGGGAAAATTCTGGTGTATGCAGCCATAGCCAAGATCGTGGACCAAAAGCCAATAGATGGTTCAGCTCGACAGATACGAGCCGTTCACGATAATATTCAAAAGGCACTCAGCACATTAAAAACCTGGAGGTATGTACAAAAACATGGGATCCAATTGTCGGGTTCCACATTCGACGGAAACTAGATCCACTGACACTATCAGAATTAGAAAACCCGCGGACGCACCCACAGAAGTGCCGACGCTCGACAGTATGTTATCGTTTCTAGAGAAGCGTGCATGCATGCTAGAAACACTAGATAATCAACACATAGTTGCAGTCCGCAAACAATCAATAAACCGCGACAGGAGATGCGGAATCTGTTACCAAGGGAACATCGCCCAATGTTCTGCAGCCAGTTTCAGGAAATGGATCCTAAAACTCGTCGCCAGGTTATGTTAAAGATGGGAGGTGCACGAACTGTCTTTCCACCTCTCATATGGTAGAAAACTGTTCATCGTCGCAAACCTGTCACCATTGTCAGCAAAAACACCATACAATGTTGCATAATTTTGGACCAACAAACCATCCGGTATCTGGATTACTAACCGTCGTTTCTGACGAGGATTCGAGAGGCTACGTACTGCTACCAACCGCAAAGGTAGTACTTGAGGGACCAACCGGAAAAATCCAATCTTGTCGCGCGATCTTAGATGGAGGATCGCAAGTGAATCTGATCTCTAGGAAAATGGCAAACATGCTCTCCTTAAAGAAACAACAACGTTGAAAATCTCAGGAATTGGAGGAAGACAGACAACAGCAACGCGAGCGGTACTAAGACTGTCGTCAAACACTTCAGATTTTGAAACACAGGTGGAGGTTTTTATTGTTCCCACTATAGCTTCAGATCAGCCGTCAGTGCCGATAAGAAACACTCCACTTTTCCAAAGAATCTTCAGCTAGCCGACCCTGATTTTCGGCAGCCTGGTCCAATCGACCTGAACATGGGAGCTGAGCTGTATGCGGCCGTAATAAAACAAGGATCTTTCGTATTGGGACCTGGAAAACCTTGGCTCTAAACTCAAGGCTGGGTTGGATGCTAATGGGTCCGCTGAAGCAAGAGGACGTTACCGAATCAACAAACCATATAACTGTAGAAGAAATCTCAGAACATGGCGCACGTCTAGAAGCACAAGATAACAATCGTCTTAATCTGCAACCGAGTGCTCTACAAAATTGTACGCAGCCGCAGGTTCTTAAAAATGCAGCTAGTAAGGCAACAAATGTTCAAACCGAATCATCGGAGTTGAAATCGTTGGCTATCACCAAAGATGAGCTGCCTCAGCCAACTGGAAAGCCAACGACACCTACAATAAAAGCGCAACTAGTGATCAGCTAGTTTACAACAAAGCCTGCTGCGTCCGCGAAAATTGTCAACAGTATTTAACGTTACTACTTCTAGCCAGGGAACATCTTCTGCGTGGCATCGCAAGCATTCCCAGACTAATTATTGAGAACATAGTGGCTAAACCATATGGTCATGTTAGAGAACACAGTCTTATAATCTGGAACACGGAAACTAGGAGGCCGAGACGCACGACATGGCAGCAGCCAATCACATATCAAGCACTACCGTGCAAGGATTCTCAGGTATCATTAATTTACAGTGACTACCTAGTACAGGACATGTATTTAGGGGGCCACAATTTTAGTCCTCACGACAACGCTCACAGATCCCTATTGGGACACATAATCGACCTTGCTTACAACACCGTCTTTAATTGAGCGTCTACCGCTCAATGGGGAGAATGTTCGTAACCAATGTTGCCAATACTAGCATCCGCAACATTGCTGCGAACAGCAACGCCGATTAACCTGGGAACAACACCAAACTTCCCATACACCCACATGTACCCAGTCAGCTCAACTAAGCTGACCTTGGACTGGGTACCAGGCGCTAAGCTAGTAACTGCTGATCAGCAGATTTGCCTACTAGCCAAAATAACCACTCACCAACCAAGCGACCGACTCACCAAGTGGCCGTCTCACCAACGTACGTCAGCACAATTGAAGAACCAACAACCGCTGGTCACAGCAGAATTGCGCTGACCCACTGAACTGGCCTCAACTTGAGGTAATCTAGATAATCAGCAACTTGATGTAATCTAGATGATCAGCAAAAGCCCACACCACACTTTACACTATGTTTCCGCATACAAAGTCGTATATAAGCTACTACCATGATATGAATAAAGTTAGTTATTGTCGCAGAATCAACCCGTGTGTTACTACTCGTTAAGCCGCGGAAACGGCAGCAACTCCCGATCGTCTCGTCGGTTAAAACAACATCTGCACGGCCCCAGGAGCACTCGAGACTCCTGCGCGGACAAGCAGATAAAGGTTTGAGGACAATCACTATTTTACCACTTTTTCATATTTTGCAATAATAAAAAAATTTTGACAACAGCTGACTGTCTTATTTATTAACAATAAAAACATTTAATGCAAATATTCGCAACTTAAATTAATTTTATAACAAAGAGAAATAAGTATCCCGTTATGCCCCGTGCTCGGGGCAAAACGGGATGAAAAACTTTTTTTTTTAAATCGTCAAAAAATATAATTCAATCACATGATTTTTGATGTTCTAAAATTTTTTTCATTATAATATGAGTTAATGAAGATTCCTAGAAAAAAAAATTCACAAAAAAAACATATTTTATATGTTTAAAAAAATCATAACTGAAAATTGCCCCGTTTTGCCCCACGTTCCCCTAAGTTTTTTTTACGTAAAATTTAATGCTGAATACGAATATTGTGTTGGTTTATCGATATTTTTGCTTTTGAAAAAAAATATCGACACCGACATTAAACATGTGCTTGGGAGCACTATAGGTCAGCTGTCTGGGGGCACTATAGGTCACTACTTTTCCAGCAAAATGGTGCGTCATTATGTGCGAAAAACGCCGAAACAAAATGAAGAGAACATAAAAAACGCAATCGCGGCTGTGGCGCTAGTACAAAACCAGACGTAGCCGCTGAAAAACACGTTTTTCCAACATTTTCTTCAACAATTTCATAAATTTTCCCATTATTTTCGACATTGACATTTTTCACCTAAATGGTGTCAATAGACACCCTTCAATATTTGTGTTCGCTGATCGCTGATTTTTGAAACGTGTATATTGTTTTAATTCACCTCAAACACAGTGACCGCTATCGTACCCTTCCATTTTTCAAAATATCGAAAAAAAAAAGTAATTTTTCCTTATGGGATCCAACTTGCAAAATATCTAGCTTGACGTAATGTTGCCAGGTAAATAACCTTTCCAACGCGTGCTTATTTATCAAAATCGGTGCAAAAACACCATTGCTCTCTAAAAAAAACCGACCTACTTGACCCCCTTCTTCTCTACTCTTGGTCCATTACAAAGCTTGCAACACCTCGTTAAATACGTGCTTAAGGTATACGCACCAATTTGGTTCCAAGTCTATCAAAAAAGTTCATTTAAGTACAAATCCAAACTAGACATATACGCCGCCGAGCCACGCCGCCGAAGCCGCCGATTTTTTCCTTTGTTGACGCGCCGCCGCCGAGTCAAGTAATGACCGGCGCGGCGGCGGCGTTCGGCGTCATACAACTTTTTATTCACTTTATAAATAAAAAGGTTATTATTAATATATCCTAAACAAAATTTTCGACAATAATTGTTTAAGGTTTTCGATTAAATGTCTCATCTCCCATCTCCTTACATGTGTCCCATCTCTAAAAAATTAAACAGCTGAGACTTACAATTTTTAGTTCAGTTGCAAAAGTGCGTAAATAATTTCATGAAGTAAGTTTTAAAATTTTAAAGAAAATAACGTCTAAAATTCCGAAAAAATTACCTTAAGTGATAAACCTCTCTTATTTATTTTAGAGAAAAAATCCCAATGGACTTCTTTGAATCTCAAAACTTAAACTACTTAAGGGGGGACATCTGAGTAACTGGAAAAAAAACGCGGATTTTCTGAAATTCTTTTTGGCCAATTGAAAAAGCGAAACAAAAATTTGTAAAGAAGGTTTTATAATATTAGATGCGAAGTACAAAATAAATTTTTTTCGAATAAAGCAAAAACAAAATGGCGGCTGTGCAGCATTTCTTCGCAGGCCCTTTTTTGTTGCAGGTGGTCCATAGCCGGAAAGCTAACGTCCTTAATTTTTTATGCAGAACAAAAAATCAAGTTTGGTTAGTTTTTTTACATCAACAGCTATTGATACTCGTAGGATTTTTGCGATATATTGATTTTTTGCAAAATGGTGAGTGATTGAAAAAAAAATTACAATTTTCACGAATAAAAACGTCACAAAGTTGTTGATAAAAAAAAAGTAAGCAATAGAAAAATACAAGTATCGATAGGCAAATTTATTTTGAATATACTGTCAAAATTTCAGATCGATCGGTTAAGATTTGTTCGAGTTATGTTTCCGGCCACCTCAAAAAAAGTGGTTACGAGAAAAACGCGTTTAAAAACACAAGGTACCATGGGATATACCTGTGAGGCATCGCCGCAGAATGGAAAATTTCGACACTTAGACACTTTTGCCGGACTCTATCTTATGGTATGTTATTTTTAAGACCATAAAGAATTATTTAGGCAAAAAAACAAAATTTTAGATTTTTTAAAAATTTTACTCAGATGTCCCACCTTAAGTCAAGAAAAGACTGTTATTTATTATTTGCGATACTCGAAGAGTAAGCAAATACTGTAAACGATCAAATGTCTGTCTGTCCGTCCGTCTGTCCGTCCGTACAAACGTCGAGATCTCGGGAACTTTAAGAGCTAGAGCCACCAAATTTTGCACACAGACTTCTATAAGCAAAGCGCAGATCAAGTTTGTTTCAAACCCTGACCACGCCCCTTTTTACGCCCACAAACCGGAAAAAACTCTGTGGTGTCCACATTTTTAGTGCTAGAGAAAAGTGGCCCGTATAAATGTTGTTCGTATTGAAAATATCTACCCAAATATTTAAAAAAATTTAAAATCTGACAATTTTTAAGAAATTTGTGTATACAAATGCGTTGAAAATTTTTATTCCGCCCAAAAGTATGCAAAATTCTTTTTTTAAGAGAGGGCGCTTAAAAATGATTGCGCATGAAAGTAGGCTACACATTATTGAAGAGGGCTAGTTAGCTGTTTTTAAAGAGGGCAATGAGTATCGCAAATCTTATAGTCGGGAAACCCGACTATAGCGTTCTTTCTTGTTTTTAATTTGTATTTAATAGTGTACGCAGTTTTGAACTGAAAGTCACTGAAGCCGTGAAAAGACTAGAAACTGAAACTAATCAAGTCAAGAAAATACTGTTATGTTGTTTTAATTTTAATTTAATGTGTTATTACGCGAAGAAAATATATTTTACTTATTAATAAAAGGAATACAAAAAAAAAACCAGAGAGGATGCTACAGTCGGGTTTCCCGACTATGAGATTTACGATACTCATTTCCCTCTTTAAAAAAAATACAAACAAGAAAAAACTCTAGTGTCTCTGGCCCCTTAAAAAAAACGGTAGCCCGCTTTTAGAGCAATAAGTTTTTAACGCACTTGGATACACAATTTCTTAAAACTGGCCAGATTTTCAAAATTTTTAGATATTTGGGTAGATACAATACAAACAACATTTGTAAGCGTTAAAAGGGGCGTGGTCGATTTTTGAAACAAACTTGATCTACGTGGGGTATACAAAAGTGTGCAAAATTTGATGGCTCTAGCTCTCGATGGTTGTACGGACGGACGGACAGACAGACATTTGCGACGTTTAAAGTATTTTCTTACTCTTCGAGTATCGCAAATAAAAATTTGTTTACTAAATGCTTACGCCGCCAGCCGCCGACAATTTCAACGGCGGTGTAGCCGCCGCCGCCGCTTGTTCTTTCTAACAGCTACGCCGCCGCCGCTGGGTAATTTAGAACTCTACGCCGCCGCCGAAGCTGAAGCCATCGGCGTAAACCTCTAATCCAAACATGTTTTCAACTCATTCAGTACTCTCGATTTTTACCAGAGAATCTTCGATTTATGTGGATTCGGTTAACGAACGAAATGCTCTTTCTGCTCACCCTAAAAACGTACTGATCACAATGTTGGTTGACGAACGAGACTATGTTCGACATCTGGCAATGCAAAAAAAATGAAGTCCAAAGAAGCAGATAGTTAAGATGAACATAGGAAGTTCAAGTCACCTAATCCACAAATAATAGCTAGAGAAACAACCTTACAAGTATCGGACTTTCCGTGTCATTCCCAATCTTGTAACTGAGGCTTTACAAAGTGTAACTGGTTCTCCCTCTAGAGATGGCTTTATTAAAACCAAGCTGCAGTCGCGAGCAGAATGCCAAACTTTGGACACAAAGTATGTATTGTTTAAATTTTAAGTTTTTTTCTTATTTTCAGCTATTTTTGTGTGTTTTTTATATTTTCACTTAGTTCATATAATGCATTATTGTTAATTGTACAGATTTCATAAATTTTTTAATAAAAATTGATTTTGTCTTTTAATTTTTATTTTTCTTTAAAATAATAAAATCATAAAACATTAAAAAGCGGTAGAACCCTCAAGATGACATATAAGTGCAATTATAATTTTATTACTGGTGACATGAAAAGCAATATCCTAAGGGAAAGACATCTGCTTGATAGTTTCGAATCTATTGGCTTGTCGTCCGTTAACTTAAAAACTCCGACACATTTTACCAATACCTGTGACCTTCTTGACCTTTTCTTTGTTAATGTCCCTAGTAAGATTGTATTGTATGACCAAGTCTTTGTACCAGTTTTCTCTAAGCTTGACCTGATCTTTCTGACGTATGATTTGTCCTTAGCTTAGAATTCTGACACTTTCGAATTTAGGGACTATTAAAATGTTAACTACACCGAACTTGAACTGGAATATAACAACTGTGATTGGACGTCCATATATATGTCTCCCAATATCGAGCATCAATAGAATATTTTCAACAGCAACATTCTTTACCTATATAACAAATGTGTATCAATCAGGCAAAAGACTATCCATCCAAAGTAAATACCCTGGTTTACCCATAACATCAAGAGAAACATAGCGATCCGTGTCGCATCCTACAATAAGTGGAAGCGATACAAAACCGAATTTTTTAGAACACAATACACTCGGGCGCGTGATAATGTTAGGCAGATCATCAGATCAGCAAAGTTTGACTTCTATGGGTCCAAATTTCAAAATCTTACAATTAAAAAAACATGGCGTGAACTTAAAAATATTGGCGTTGGTAAACAGCTGACCCAACACCCAGTGGACGTCGACGACCTGAACAGGAAGTTTGTGCAATTCGATGTACCTAAAGCTACATGCAACAAGTATCTGAAGGTCTTACCAAACTGTGATAATAGATTTAGTTTTATGTGTGTTAGTCAATGTGATGTTCTTGAATGTTTACTTAAGGTAAAATTAATCGCTGAAGGCCTGGATGGCATCAGATCAAAATTTGTTAAATTGTTGTTACCCCTAATCCTCACCCATATTACACACATTATGAACACCGCAATAACCATATCCACATTTCCCTCCGCATGGAGGTTAGGTTATGTTAGGTTAGACTGGCTGGCTCCTGTTGGGGAGCCACACATAGACCAGTTTGGTCCTTAGTGGCACCGGGAGTTATGAGATCTTTGGACCGAGTTAACTAGTGACGTCCTGCGGTATGCGAGTGTGTTTGGCAAAGGCCAAGAGCGTTTTGTGTCCGATTTGACTCGTTACCTCCAGCGATGTCAGCCATGGTCTTGCGAAGTAACGCTGTCTTTGTGCTGCGAGTGCCGGGCAGCTGCAGAGAAGGCTCCAGCGTTTCTTTGGCACCTGGTCCTGGTTCTTTGGCAGTCCGGTCTCCGAAGCTGTAGTAAGTGCTGCGTAAGTTTTATGCTGTATTTCTTGCACATCTTTCTTGAGAACTTGCAGTCGGTGGTGTTCCTCCACCTTTGATTTGCAGTATATTGTGCATCCACCTCCATTTGGAGGTGTAGTGTTCGCAGAGAGGGTGGTATGTCTTCAGTGATCATGCTTACTCCTCTTGCTCCCTCTTTGGCTAGGTCGTTTGCCCTCTCATTGCCTTCATGGCCTTGATGGCTAGGTATCCAAAAGATTTGAACTCTTCTCGAGGTGCTTAGTGAATCGAGTCATTCCCTGCTCGATAGAACGCTTTTTGAGCTTTTCGTGCAAGCTTGCAGAGCTTTTATTGCTGCTTGACTGTCGACGAATATGTTGATATCTTTACTTGATCCCGACTGCTGTGCCGCTTCTGCAGCTTTCCGTATGGCAACTATTTCTGCCTGGAAGATGCTGCAGTTGTCTGGGAGTTTGTAAGAGAGCTCCAATTGAGGATTGGGGGAGTACACCGCTGCCCCAACTCCTTCTTCCATTTTTGATCCATCTGTATAGATGTTCATCGTATCCTGATCCATCCCCGAACGCCACTCATTGGGCTATTGTTTGTAGAGCTTTAGTTGGAGTTGATCTAACCGCTCCTGTAATGCACATAAGTGGATGCTTTTGTGGTTTCTCCATCAACTTTAGGTATGTGGATTTTTCGGTCGCTTGCCACCATACCAGCACGCCGTAGAGCAGTATGGGTCGCACAACTGAGATGAAGATCCAGTGCATCAGTCTGGGTGATAGGCCCCATGTGCAACTCAGCATCTTTTGAGATGCATAGAGAGCATTGGTGGCCTTTTTCACACTTTCCTCAACATTGGGCTTCCAGCTCAGCTTGCTGTCCAATACTGTTCCTAGATATTTGATACTTTCTTTTGGTATCAGCGGTGTTGTTTTGATTTTTGGCGGAGTCCATCGAGGCACCTTGTACCTCTTTGTGAAGAGGATGAGGTCCGTCTTGTCCGCATTGATACTTAGTCCGGCGTCCGTGGCCCACATAAGTGTCTCCATTAGAGTGTTCTCCATGACAAAGCTGATAGTCGATGGACATTTGCCTACGATAATTATCCCAATGTCCTCTCTAGATCCGCCATATTCAGTTAGTAGCAGTGGCACCTCGAGCAGGGTGTGACTCATCGCCACGTATGGACGGTCTACAACGCGGGGAAGAAAGTTCCCTTTGCCGCTGGGCAACTGAATGGAAGTAAGCGAAAATTGCCCCTTTCCCGAAAAGTCAAACCGAGTTCAGACCCATATCCCTACTTCCTTTTTTGTCAAAAAATTTTGAAAATATGCTTGCGACACAGAAACAACCCTTTATGGACAACAATTTTATGCTTAGTAAAAAGCTATCTGGTTTTAGAAAAAAAAGGGTTGTACCGATGTATTTGAGGACATTCGATCAAAGCTAGGTACAAATGTGATCACTTGTTTGACTCTACTCGATCACAGCTAGGCCTTTGACACCGTCAACCATAGGATTCTATGTACCAAGCTTAAAAACCTTTTCAATTTTTCAGACTCTGCAGTCACGCTCTTGAGGTCGTACCTAACAGGTAGACAACAAGCATTCGTGTCTGGGTCGTGTACTTCTTCCTTTGTTTCGGTGACTAGAGGTGTATCCCAAGGATCTGTGTCAGAGCCTTTATTGTTTTCTATCTATGTTAATGACTTACCTAATGTTCTGTCCCCTTGTGATGTCCATTTATACGCTGATGATCTGCAGTTCTATGTTAGTAAGCCTCTATGTCAAGTTAATGATTGTATTAGTATGTGTAATACCCTGATTTTCAAAATAAATAACTGGGCCATTGAAAACGGACTATGTCTAAACTTAAAAAAAAGCAAATGTTTAGTAATTTACAAAAAACCTTTCAATACTACGCAACTCCCTAATTTAATAATTATTAATAGCCCAATATGAAGAATCTGCAGGTAACCTGGGTATTACCTTTAATAACACGTAAAAATGGAGCAAACATATTATAAAAGCAGCTGGGCGAACGTACGGGCTTCTGAGACAGCTTTCAACATCTCAGTCGTTCTTGCCAACCCAGCTACGAATGCTAGTGGCCAAAACCTTTCTAGTTCCCACCCTGTTTTACGGTGTTGAGATTTTTGGGCATTGCGATACTCATGATACGCAAAAATTAACTGTTGCTTGTAATTCAATCGTCCGTTACGTGTTTAATCTCCGTCGTACTCACCAAACTTCTCATCTAGTCAACAATATTCTTGACCTTAGCCTTAGTCAGTGGATTGACCTTAAGACCTTAATTTATTTTCAAAAAATTGTGTGTTCCCGTGAACCATCTACTTGTTTTAGAAACTTCTTCCAGCTCAATCGCAAAGAACACAAAACTTTATTATCCCTAGATACAAAACCTTGTGCTCGAGGAAGCAATTCTTTATTAATGCTATTCGCCTCCTCATGCCCTTAAAACAATCAGAAGCGCGTCTCAGTTTATCTCTAAAATTAAAGACTTCTTGCGTTTTTAAAGATAGTTGCAACCTAACTTAACCTACTTTTTTTTATTTTAAATCAAAAATGTCATATTCCTAATCTAAAAACTAATTTGTAATTGTAAACTAAATTTTTCCAATACTTAAGAAGTACATTTAAATAATTTATTCTATTTACAAAGTATTTCCTCAAACCGTTGTGACTAACGCAATAAATATAGGTCTTAACTTGTAGCGTTAGGATATAAATAAATGAAATGAAATTAAATAAATAATGTCGCAATGGCAAAAGCTACGGAAAAGTTAAAAACATATTTTTTTGACAAAATGGCAACTGTAAAAAAAAAAAAAAATTACCACTTTTTTGAACATTCTTCGATTGTTTAAAAATAGTAAAAATGAAAATTTGGGGATGGCCGTAGTTCCGACTAGATCTGCGAAAACATCGATGTTTTCTACTATCGATAGTTTGACAGGTAATCAGTTGACTAGTCTCGAAAATATCGACTAGTCATAATTTGGCATTTAGAGAAAAGACAACATTTTTTTGTTGATAATTTTTTTGTTGGTTGGCAAAAAGTAGCTGAACCCTCCACGAGGGTGCCAACTGGTAATGGTGCTCTAGTGTCCCTCGGGACGGCACCAGCTAAGATCT
This sequence comes from Drosophila oshimai, assembly GCA_018150695.1. NCBI lineage: Eukaryota > Metazoa > Arthropoda > Insecta > Diptera > Drosophilidae > Drosophila > Drosophila oshimai. Next base: position 47,123 of record JAECWM010000293.1, on the reverse strand, counting down.
AGGATTCGCAGACTGGGGCGGAGCTTTCTCCATAGCCATGCCACATGTTTCTGCGATCTCTTATCATGGCTAAGGTGAAGGGCTGGATCAAGGTGTCATGCGACCCGTGCCGATGATCAACCTGGCTGGGGGCCCTTTAAAAATAGCCCAGTCGCAAACGGAGCATCCGGATACCTGGCGCCCTCCGGATCAGCCAGCCTTACCTCCCGTAGTGCGGATCTCTGCGGGAGATGGACCACCCTTTCTCCGCAGCTCGTGGGATTCAGAATGAACCAGACAAAAAATAATAATAAACACAAGAAGGAGACCGGCACTTCCATAAATCCGGCGAGGACCGAAGGTCCAAAGACAGAGGTTACTGAACCTAGAGTCAACCCAACGGCAGTCACTGCTACTGGAGGAATGACAGAGCTCACTGGAGCTAAGGTCAACTCCACCCCGGCGAAACAGCCAACTGGGCTCAATCGCCCCCTGGTCAGTGGAAAGGTGGTGACCGAAACCAACACCCCTGTCACCTTGAGCGACCAGCAAGGCGCTACCACAAGCGCAGCTGCAGCTCAGTCGGGTGCTGGGGTGAGGGGAAGGCCATCCACTAGCAAGGCCAAGATGGACAGGTACGGGGAGAGGAAATCCGCCGCGGCCATCCATAAGCGACAGGCAACCAGCAACATCACCACCCTCTCAGTGGAGTGGTTGAAGAAAGTTGACTGGGCTAAGTCTGTGCTGCCCAATTTTGTGCTGGAGAGGCCGAAGGAGGATACCAAAAATCCTAAGCGGCAGCGATCACAGGAAAGTGCGGCTCAAAATGCCCCTAAGAAGATTCGCACGCACGTGCCCGTCGTGCCGAACAAAAGCTTCGCTGAAATGGCAAAGGACAAGATCCTCCTAGGAGTCCTGGACCAAGGCGACGCTGAGGGCAGAATTCCAAGAAGCCAGTGGAAGTGGGTTGAGGCAGCACTGGCTGTACAATGCTTCGAGGTGCTGGAAGCGGACCCTGGACCCCCACCAATCTGCAAAGATGCAGGGTGGTACCAGGGTAACGTCAAGGTGATGGCGTGCGAAGGGGCTAGGTCGGCAGAGCTACTGAAAGCGGCCGTATCTAGACTGGGTGAGGTCTACCCGGGTGCCAAGCTGGTCGCTGTCGACTGGAAGGACATCCCGAGTAGGCCAAGAGCCGTTATATGGGTCCCGTCCTCCTTTAAGGAGCCGGAGAAGATCCTGGCGATGTTGCAAAGATGCAACCCCAGCATCTGCATCTGCCGTCCTCCGACTGGAAGGTGGCAAAGGTGGAAGAGACGCAGGGCCCTTTGCGTCAGGTGATTCTTATCCTAAATAAGGACTCCGCTGCACCCATTGATGCAATGCACGGAGAGCTAAACTTCGGTTTTAGCTCGGTGCGCATCAGGGTGTACAAGTCGGACACCAAGCAGAAGGACGAGCCTGGTGTTGTAGAGGTGCTGGCCAACGAGATGGAGGAGCCAGGCAGAGAGGAGGAGGACTGCGAGTCGGTGACATCCGACACATCCCTTCTCCAAGGCTTCAGCAAGCTGGGTCATGGGAGTACTGACTCCACGTGCGAAGTTTTCGCCGAGGACCTGGACGCTGACGTGACGGTGGTGGAGGCAAATCTGCACGATGTCTCTGAGAGTCGTGCAGATAAACCTCCATCATTGTAATGTAGCCTCCGCTGCCCTCAAGGAGAAGGTAAAACCCGTACTTGTATTTTAGCTAAAAGGCACCTTAGTGCATTTATGCTTTATAATTACAGCGATGCGGACACTACAGCGATAAGTCTGGAGCTCCAGGAAAGGTCGCTATGTGTGGTGTCAGCGTACCTGGCGTACGACATTATGGACCCAATACCGGGTCACAAGCTGAGGGAACTTCTAAAGGTTTGCGAAGATCGTGGCACTGGCCTATTGATCGGATGCGACGCAAATGCCCACCATGAGATGTGGGGCAGTACCAACACAAATGAGAGGGGTGAGTTACTTTTTGAATACCTTCTCTCCACCAACTTACTTATCTGCAATAAGGGAAACGACCCCACTTTTGTAATCAAGGACAGGGAGGAGGTGATAGACCTAACCCTTACCTCAAACTTCATGCATGACCAACTTATAGGGTGGAGTGTTTCTAAAGAACACTCCTTCTCAGATCACGAATATATTACACAAAATTATGTGCGCCCAATCCTGACCCAGTAACGTTCTCAAACCCCCGCAGAACTAACTGGCCAGCCTTCAAAAACAGACTGGCTAAGGCCCTACCAGCTCCTCCAGAGCAGATCCCTCCATCGGAGGAACATCTCACTTACCTCACGACAGCCTTCACTGAAGCCTGTAACAATGCATATAAAGCATCCTGTCCAATCAGCAAGCCGAGAGGCAAATGGAGACCACCCTGGTGGAAACAAGAAATAGACAAGCTGAGGGTAGAATGTAGGAAACTCTTCAACAGAGCAAAAAGACTAAGTTGTGAACAGAACTGGTCAGAATACAAACACAGTCTGGCTCAATTCAAAAAGCTCACTAGGCAGGCAAAAAGAGAGGATTGGAGAAAATTCTGTTCGGGAATTGAATCCTCTTCAGAAGCCGCAAGATTACGAAAGGTACTCTCAAAGTCATCCTCAAATCTATCTCAAGAGACAGGACGACTCATGGACTTCTTCTAGCGAAGAAACACTAACACTATTACTAGATACGCATTTTCCAGGAAACACCTTAGGTCCCCAAACAAGCGACCCTCAACCATGCCACTCGGTCAAAGTATTGGATGGCATCATGACTGAATCCAATATTAAATTGGCTATAAATAGCTTCGCTCCCTACAAATCTCCAGGTCCCGATGGGATATTTCCGGCACAATTGCAGCAAGGGGAAGATCTTGCTGTCCCTTGGCTAAAAGCCATCTTCACGAAAATCATGGCGTTAGGCCATATTCCCCCTTCTTGGCCAACGTCCAAGGTAGTATTTATACCCAAGGCCGGCAAAGCCTCACACACAACACCGAAGGATCTCAGGCCAATAAGCCTGTCCTCCTTCCTTCTGAAAACCTTGGAAAGATTGATAGATCTCTGCTATCTGAATCTCAGCATGCATACCGTAAAGGCAAATCGACAGAAACAGCACTTCACTCTGTCATATCCAGTATAGAAAAATCCCTGCAAGACAAGGAATATACCCTAGCCGCCTTCTTGGACATAGAAGGAGCCTTCAATAACATCGACTCAAGGGCAATAACCAATGCTATGCTGAGCCTTGGAGTAGATGCTCAGTTGGTGAGATTAGTCACACAGCTGCTATTGAGCAGAAAAATGACCTCTTCGCTGGGACCATCTACTCTGTGCAGGCATGTCAGCAGAGGTACTCCTCAAGGGGGGGTACTCTCTCCGCTTCTATGGAATCTAGCAGTAAACACGCTGCTCCGCGACATAGAAGATGGGGGATGCAAGACTGTTGCTTATGCAGACGATGTGGTTGTCATGCTGCGGGGAAAATTTCCGCAAGCCCTTTGTGACATTATGACAGTCAAACTAAGAAAACTGTCAAGATGGGCATCTGAAAGAAGGTTGAACGTAAACCCAAGTAAAACCGATCTTATTCTCTTCTAGAGTTCAGCGACAGTGCAAAAGACCTGGGGCTTGTACTAGACAATAAACTGAACTGGAATCTCACTATAGCGGATGGAGTGCGTACAGCCAACATTGCACTCGCCACCGGGATATCCATTTGGTGGCCAGCGCTGCTGTATAGTTCTAAACTCAGGGCGCTCAACAAAGTGCAGAGAGTAGCTCAACTATGCATGACAGGAGCTCTTAGAACAACCTCTAGTGAAGCGCTCAACGTTATTACTAGCATATCCCCAATTCTACTGGTGGCAAAAGAAACCGCCACCATCACAGCACGACGTGTGAGAGACGCAAACTGCTGGACAGTCCATTAATACGGGCACTTTTCCATCCTACAACGTTCAAAACAGTCTTTCCCTCCAGGGAGGCCTGGGCGGCAAGTCCCTTTGGTCAAAATGACTGTATAAATTTCTTTACAGACTGCCCCAAACTCGACAATCGAGTTGGAGGAGGGGTCTTCTGCGAACAACTTAGTATCAAAATACACTTCCGTCTTCCGGACCACTGCAGCGTTTTTCAGGCAGAGATTCTCGCCATAAGCGAGGCTCTCAGTTGCCTACGCCACTCTAGCCTTATAAACGGAGTAATTAACATTTACTCAGACAGTCAGGCAGCAATAAAGTCACTTCGTGCGCTATCCTCAAACTCGACGATAGTGAACAACTGCCGCAAATCTCTTCAAGAGATGGCACAGCAGTTCGTTATATCCCTAATCTGGGTGCCAGGGCACCAAAATATTGAGGGGAACGAAATAGCTGATGAACTGGCCAGACGCGGTACTACCACAGTTCTCCTTCCAGACAAGGAGGACTTCCGTATGCCCCTAGCCACTTTTAAGCTCAGGACAAGGGAGGGTTTCAGATCCCTTGAACAAGAAACATGGGATAATACCACTCACAGCAACATTAGTCGCCAAACATGGCCTAGGGTTGACGCCAAACGCACCAAAAGGCTTTTCAGTCTACATCGCACACAATGCACAGCTGTAATTAGAGCAATTACAGGCCACTGGCTCGTAGGAGCCCACGCATCCCGACTTAACGTCCGAAACAACGACTTCTGCAGAAGCTGCAAAAACGAGGAAGAAGTAGAATCAGTAGAGCACTTCTTCTGTTCCTGTGTGGCCCTTATCAGGCGCAGGAAAAAGTATATAGGAGAATATTTCCTTGACAATCTAGCTGAATTAGCAGCTGTTCCCCCAAAGAAAATAGCAGGTTTCATTAGAGAAACGGGCTGGGATTCTTTATAAATTCGTGGTTTAAAGGGTACAAATGATCCATTGCGGTATCACAATGGGCCAGTGATGGCCTAAGTGGGCTGACCTTGTGTCAGCCGCCGCACTATGGTTTTTTTTCCGTTTTTTTTGGCATAAACTCTAATTTTAAACCTATTGAATTGAAATTTGGTTTGAATACATTTTTTAAGCTCCCAAGATGACCTACCAAGTTTCAAATGATTTGGGGCACTATTTTATATAGCTGCCATATAACCGATCTGGCCGATTTGCCCCAACTTTTTTGTTTATCAAGCTATTGCTTTGAAATTTGGTTTGTATACATTTTGTAAGCTCCCAAGATGGCCTACCAAGTTTCAAATGATTTGGGGCACTATTTCATATAGCCGCCATATAACCGATATGGCCGACATGCAAAAAAGCTCCATTAAACATTTTTATTTCATATTTTCTTTATACTAAATGAAAAAAAAACAATTATCTAAGATCACATTTAAGTATTCATCACTCTTAATATGTGCTGTTGTACGGCGTCTCCTGAGCGATTGTTGTTGCTCCAAATGTCACCCAGTTCAGCAGGACTGAACACATATGTATTGTACTAGAAAATTTTGATTTCTTCGAAAACGTGTGGATTCGGACAAAAACGGTTAGTTTCTCATTAATCTGCACACTTTGGTTAATAGTTTCTCGTTTAAACCTTTGTGCAACACTTTTCCATGCAAATGTACTGATCCACGAAACACAACTACACTTGTTAAGCTCGTTCTTAAAATACACATAAAAAAAACACGGTACAATTGGACAAAAACACATAACAACGACACAAACATTGGTAAACTTTAGTTTTAAATACATGGACAATCGTTTTCCATATTTATTCATCTAACTTTTTCGTAAACTTTTGCCACAACAAACGATCAAAGTCGCACAATTTTTCGCGCCAATTTCATACAAAACAGATGGTACATAATCAGCTGACTTTAACAGCTCGCCAGCAGAACAGTGTTGCTCCATATGTTAAAGTTAGATATTTTTTTATCTGTCTAGGGTGTTTAAAAATTAAAAATAAAAAAGAATTTAAAATACAAAAAAAAAAAAAATTGACTTTATGCAAAAAAAAACGCGAAAAAAACCATAGTGCGCCGCTCTAACCTAACCTAACCTAACCTTGTTGATAAAAATAATAAAAAAATTTTTTATTCGTGCAAAAATGTGTTTATTTATAAAGCTGTATTTTTTTGTACCTACATAAAAATGAAAGGTCAGCCCTCATTAAACAACCATCCGTTCTTGTTTAAAAACAATAGCATATCTAGGTTTTTAGGCTTCAGCGCAGACCTTCTGTCTAAAGCGATGTAGCCAGATTTGCTGAACATCCTTTCCGATTTCGTTGATGTAGCCGGAATGTGTAAATATTTTAAAACGCAACATTTTAATGTCTCGTAGTTAGACTCCGACACCTAGTATAAAAGGAATTCATTATAATTAGCTTTAAACTTTTTAGGATTCACTTATTACCTTCCAATATTGTATGGGGCTCTTGTCAGTTGAAAGGGTTTGTTCCTTTAAATATTGATTTAGTGGGTGCAACTTTTTAACGCTATTGGCTTTTTGACGAACTGTGGACTGTGATGATGATGGGATGGGAAATACCAACTGCGCTTGTGTTGCGTCTGCTTCTAATTGATCTAGGAGTAGTTTTACAGATTGCGTTCAAAGCAGATCTGAAGCCTTCCTTTTTAAATCGGGGATCAATAAGATGGTCATTTCCTCGTATGGACACACACGAAGTGAAAGTCGCTCAAGCAAGTGGTCGCATATTGTTTTGCCTTCCAGTGTCTTCATATTCTTTCCAGACTTTTTAATATTTTTAAGAAGACCACAAATTAAAGTCAAAATTAAAGACACAGTGACCGAATTGTTTGCTGATATTTTTACAGAAACATCGTCGATTTTACCAAACAGATCCTCAATGTCCTCTAGTAACTCACTTTCTTCTGCGTTAAGGGGGGAGTACACTTTGAATTTTCAAAAAAAAATTTTTTTTTTTTTTGCTTAAAATGTTCCTTGAGATGTATACTTTAATTTAGAAAAGACTCCAGTCCGCCAGAATATTCCTTACCGCTTTACGAAGCGATTTCCTAAAACATGTACCGTACATGTACATGTACAAGCACATCTTTGAACGCGTGTACCTCGAAACGGGTTTTTTCAAACTGGCGGGGGAAAAAACTCTAACCAGTTATCATCAAATTTGGATATCGCCTATGTTTTCTTGTTCAGAATTAAATTCTGCTTAGAAATACGCGGCCACATTTTCGATTTTGTCAAAAATGGATTTTTAATCCACGATTTTGTAAGCATTTTTAGGGTGAAAAATTGACTTTTTTTTTCGAAGGCCACAACTTTTAAACAAAATTTTTTTTAAAAAATCGGGCCGCGTATTTCTAATCCAAATTTCATTACTAATCAGGATTTAGTTCCATTTTTGTTCCAGGATCACATGGGAAGGAGGATTTTCCCCCGCCGTATACCGACTTCCGCGCGTGGACGCCCCACGCGACCTGGTGCACCGGCCACATGGAGACGCCAATCGAGTTCAAAAAAAAAAAAAATTGTAGTTCAAAGGATGAGTAATAAATGGGTTATAACATTTTTGCCCTCCCTGAGTGTTTTATTGCTTAAAAAAATTAACGAAAATGCCTTACTTTTTGGACGATCAAAGTGTACTCCCCCCTTAAGTGGTTCCGGTGACTTACGCGTTTTCAGAAGAACGGAAGATATGGCATCTTTAGTCACTAAAATTCGACTTATCATTTTATATGCGCTGTTCCACCGTGTCGCTACTTTTTGGTAGCTGCGCGGAACGAAACTTTGCGTATGCAATATAGCTGCTTTTAAAAAAAGTAACACCTTTTTTACATTTAATGATTAGTTCCTTGAGAGCACTATGCTTTAAAACGTCTTGCATAACCAAGTTCAAGGTATGCGCAAAACATGGTAAGTTAAATTTGTTCAAAAGTTTGCACGCCGTTACCATGCTTTGAGCAATATCAGTAACTATCGCAACGACCTTTTCCTGAATTTTCCACTCACTAAGTACAGCTCTTATAGAATCGGCAATATTTTGGCCTGGGTGGTTTGTGTCCTCAATCAAGGGGGAAGTGGATAGAACTGCTGTTTTTAATTCATCTTTCATTAAAAAATGACGTGTTACGGTCAAGTAATTTACATTTGCTCTCGATGTCCAGCCATCTGAAGTAATTGAGCAGTGTTTTATTCTACTAAGGACACTCATAAGTCGTCCTGCTGTCCTGCTTGAAAGCTTGTACTTTGGATCCATAATGCCCATCAAGTATTTAAATCCAGAGTCCTCTACGATCCTAAAGGGTTGCAAGTCAGTTAACACGATTTTCATAACAGCACTGTCAATTTTTATTTTGTGAAACCACTTCCAAACCTCGAAGCTTCTTGCTTCGTCATCGGCGCTTATTTTATTTATGACTTTAACTTTTAATGACCCAAGTTAAAATTGTTTTGCTAACAACCATAGAGACAAAATAATCCATATTTATTAACCGTTTTCTTTATGGTCTGCCAAAAACTTGTCCATTTTCAAAATAATTATATCCGAGCAATTTTATACCTTTCCGGGACAAACAGAAGCACGAAACTTGTCGGATAAACATTCGGTTGGTCGACATTTAGGCGAAAGGGACTTGATTTAAAAAAAAGTCGATAGTAGTCGACTACTTTTGCAGAAACTGCAAAAATACTATCGAAAACATCGAAAAACATTCAATTTTTTTGCAGCTCTAGTTCCGACCTTATTCAAGTCCCTAAAGAACACACTCTTTCAAGTAAATAAGTTCGGCAGAACCTAAGAAATCTTGGGTATCAGATTAAAAAAGACAGTTCTGAGAAAAACGCGTTTAAAGTTTCAAGTGCCGCCCAACCGAATTGGATGCCTGCTCAGCAAAATACTTATTTCTCCGAAAGTAGTTTGAATTTGGGAAAATCCCGTACCCGTATCCCGGGAAAATCTCGTACACATATTCTTAAGGGGGGACATCTGAGTAACTTTTTTTGAAAATCGAAAATTTTTTTTTCGCTTAAATAATCCTTTATGGTTTTAAAAATAACATATCAAAAGATAGAGTCCGGCAAAAGTCTCTAAGTGTCGAAATTTTCCATTCTGCGGCGATGCCTCACAGGTATATCCCATGGAACCTCTTGTGTTTAATCGCGTTTTTCTCGAAACCAATTTTTTTTAGCTGGGCGGAAACCTATCTCGAACAAATCTTAACCGATCGATTTCAAATTTTGACAGTATATTCAAAATACCTATGTCTATCGACACACGTAGGACTTTTTCGATATTTTGCTTATTTTTTTTTATTAACAATTTTGTGACGTTTTTTTCGTGAAAATTGTAATTTTTTTTTTTATCACTCACCATTTTGCAAAAAATTAAAATATCGAAAAAAGCCTACGTGTGTCGATAGACATAGGTATTTTGAATATACTGTCAAAATTTCAGATCGATCGGTGAAGATTTGTTCGAGTTAGGTTTCCGCCCAGCTAAAAAAAGTGGTTTTGAGAAAATGCTGCACAGCCGCCATTTTGTTTTTGATTTGTTCCAAAAAAATTTTATTTTGTACTTCACATCTTATATTATAAAACCTACTTTACAAATTTTCGATTGGCCTTTTCATTTGGCCAAAAAAAAATTTCAGAAAATCCGATTTTTTTTTTCAGTTACTCAGATGTCCCCCCTTAAATAGTGAAACTATAAAAATATGAAAAAAAAATATATATTTTATTTATTTCTAGATCAGAATACCCCCTTAAGATAATCACGGATTGTAATGTGTTCATCAAAACGCTGGACAAGCAAAGCCTGTGCACTGGAGTTTCACGGTGGGTTCTGTTGCTGCAAGAGTACGACTACAAACTGGAGCACTGTTCAGGCTCACGAATGAAGCACGTAGATGCCCTTTCTAGGTGCCTTGAAATTGTTGACGACTCCATTGCTCTTGGATTTAAGCAAGCGCCAAAAAAGGGTTCAGCATCTGAAAGCAACCTGTAAAATCATAGAAGACTCCAACGCATCATATGATGAATGGTTTCTAAAGGCCGGTGTCCTGTATAAAATAGTCAAGGACTTAGAACTTGTTGTGGTTCCCAGAGACATGCAGAAGCATATCATTAGCAGGGCACATGACCGGGGACATTTTGCTATTAAAAAGACGAAGAACTATTAAAAAATGAAAACATTGACGAAAAAATGCAAAAATACTTCGGCTGCTGCTTATGCAACCGCAAACGTGGCAAGCAAGAGGGCTGGTGTAACCTATTACGTTGACCATGTAGGCCCTTTAGTATCTACAAGCAAGAACTACAAGCACAAACTCGCCGTAATAGATAATTTTTCGAAGCTCTGCTGGCTGTACCCTACAAAATCAATGACTGCCAGCGAAGTCTTAGAAAACCTTAAGCTAGGTTCTAACCTAGTGGGAGAAAAAAAAATAGATTTTCTTATTTTATAAATCGGAAGTATAAGTCTTACAGAGTATGTTCTACAAATGTTATATCCGAATTCCAAGAACTTTGAAATTTACAGAAGTTTAAAGTTCTACGATTTACTCTATGCGCCCTACGTCGTCTGGGAAACAAACGCGTTTTTCTGAGACCCACATTTTTGACCTTACGGAAGTGATTAAAGGCGCTGGGATAACCAAATCGTCACAAATTTTTTTTTTGCTTCAAATGTTTTATTCTTTAAATAATTGTGTTTTCATATTCATTATAAATATTCAGCATTGTATCTTTAACCGTTTTCTAACCGTTTTTCGGGTCTAAAAGGTGAGAACCTGCCTTAAAGGACAATCTAATGTGATTGGCGTCATATCCGACCGAGGTTCAGCTTTTACCTCTCAAGACATTCTACAATATTGCAAAGACGAAAGCATAAAAAGGTAAAAGGACTGCCACGAAAAAAACGGACAATTGAAAAGACTGAATACCAATATTATTCCAGTACTTTCAAAACATTGTTTTGGTGATCTCACGAAATGGTACAGACACGTTGATCGAGTTCAGAAAGGCATCAACTCCACCTTTTTGAGGAGCATCGACGCCACTTCCTTTCGCTACTTGTCGGAGTAAAAATGATGAACAAAGACGACTAACAGCTTCGTGAACTTATTAGCATCGAGTCCATTTAAGGGCACGCGCAACAACCTACGACTCAAGGCTAAAACCCAGATTTTAAAACTTCAAGCCGAAAACAAAAAGACGTACAACTTGCGACGCAAACCAGGAAGAATGTAAAACGTTGGCGATACAGCGGAGTTCTTAACTTACAAAAGTAAAACACAATAATGCCTACGATGTCCAAAAAGTCGGAAACGCAGACGGACCGAAGATTTCTTCACCCTGTGCTAAATATCTGAAGCATTAGCGAACTCACGATGATGACGTCGAAACATTTGAGGCGAATGTTAAATCAGAATGGCGGAATGTGGGAGGTATTTTGGCCAAGAAGAAGTAAGAAGCATTAAGAAGACGCCCTAAACAACGAACACGATAAAGAAATGACGAGAAGATGAAAAACAAAGAAGATCCACAAAAGACGCACTCCACAGCTAGACGATCTGGTGGAAACAAACACGACGAAAGACGCGATCCACAGAAAAATGAGCTGATGAAAACGAAGATGAAGGAGATTACAATTAAGACGACGATAAGATGAGCAAATTATATATTATGAATAAAACTATTATTTGATTATAAATTTGATATTGATAGGAACGAATTGACTGTAGGTACATGAATTCGACTTTTTGGAGCACTCAAATAAAAATAATTGGTAAAGTTAATTTGTGGATAATGCATAGGACTCGGAAGTTTAACCTTAAAACAGCTGTTATCCATGTAGTTGATATCAGGTTGAATTTTGTTGCACTGTGCAACAGGTATCGCGTGCTTTTTGAAAAATAAAAGGACGCAGCTTAACGAAGGATTGTTAGGAAGTTTGTAATTTACCAGTTTGAAATTTGTAAAATGCTTTGCTCAACTTTGGTACAAGAAAGTTGGGAGTTTAAAGAAGTTTTTTTTATATAATCCTATTAATGATGGTGTTGTCGTACGCTAAGACCGTACTGGAAATCAGAACCAGTCCCTGGTCTTCTATATCCATTAAAATTAATCTTTACATGTGTATACTTTTTGGGTGTTTTTTATTTTGTCCTTATCTTAAAATAAATCTATAATATCTATAAAATCCTAACATTTCTAGTCATATTGTTTTAAAATTTCAATTTGTTTGGATGATTAGTTTTTAAGATATAACAACTCAAAAGTAGGTGCCCAAATTTGTGTCTTCCCCTCAACAACGTATAAAAAATCTTCCGCTCACAGAAGGGTTAAATAAAAATAATCACCAAAGCTGAGTTGTTAGACGCTTGCTTTGAACTAGTGACTAAAAAAAGGCGCCCATTAAAAATAGTTTAAGATTCTCCCTTTTTGAAGATTCTGGAGCCCATTTTTGGTGCCTTAAGCCTCACCACTAAAAAACTTAAGGGGGGACATCTGAGTAACTTTTTTTAAAAATCGAAAAATTTTTTATTCGCTTAAATAATTCTTTATGGTCTTAAAAATAACATACCAAAAGATAGAGTCCGGCAAAAGTGTCTAAGTGCCGAAATTTTCCATTCTGCGGCGATGCCTCACAGGTATATCACATGGAACCTTTTGTGTTTAAACGCGTTTTTCTCGAAACCACTTTTTTTGAGCTTGCCGAGTAGAAAACTCGCACAAATCTTAGCCGATCGATCGAGCCTCGTAGGATTTTTTCGATATATTGCTTACTTTTTTTTTATCAATAATTTTGTGACGTTTTTTTCGTGAAAATTGTAATTTTTTTTTTAATCATTCACCATTTTCCAAAAAATCAATATATCGAAAAAATCCTACGAGGCTCGATAGACATAGGTATTTTGAATATACTGTCAAAATTTCAGATCGATCGGTTAAGATTTGTGCGAGTTTTCTACTCGGCCAGCTCAAAAAAGGGGTTTTGAGAAAATGCTGCACAGCCGCCATTTTGTTTTTGATTTGTTCCAAAAAAAATTTTATTTTGTACTTCACATCTAATATTATATGACCTACTTTACAAATTTTTGATTGGCTTTTTCATTTGGCCAAAAAAAATTTCAGAAAATCCGATTTTTTTTTTTCAGTTACTCAGTTACCCCTTAATTCAGGAAAAAGCTACCAGCATTCGTCATGCCAAAAAAAAAATTTGTTTGGAAAAAATTATTTAGTTATTTGTTTGTCGAACATTAAAACCGATAGATTTTTTAACCCTGTGTAAATAATCATTGTCAACAAATCAAAAGTTTAAATTATATCTTACATTCATAAACTTACATTCTTTTAGATTATTTTGAATAGGGGTTCCAGTTAATATAATACGTTTTGGCGTTTTTATTTTTGCAACGGCGAGACTTATGGCAGATCGGCTGTTCTTAATAATGTGGCCTTCATCACAAACTACTATATCCGCACCTACAAAAAACAATAATATTGTATAACTTTGTTTAACACGGTACGTGGGAATATAAATAAAATAAATTTTACCAGGCTGTAACAGGTATTTTTTTACTCTATCTCGAATGCTTTCTAATGTAGAAGAGTTAACATTCGTTCGATATTTATATGAGTGGTAAAATACAAGGGAACGAAAAGCTTCATAGCCGACTAACAAGCAGCCCGCTCCTCCCTTCGTAGACGATGACCATTCCTCCAGTACCCGCAACTTATCGGAAATATCCCTAAAAAAATAAGTAAAGAAAGGTAATGGTAAAAATAATTTAATTCATAGCTATGTAAGTATATAATTTCGGGTTTTAAAATGATAAGCTATTTTCATAAATTTCATGTTTTCTATGTCTTCTGCTCTGAAACTGAAATGCTATATAGCACTGTGTTGCTATGCCACAACTAGAATAGTTTTCTCGGAGATAAGCACTACGGATTGCTATTGTTAAAGGGGGTATTCTGGTCTAGAAATTTGAAAAGATCGATTTTCTTTTTGTTGCATATTTTCAAGGTTTAGACTTTCAACGATATGATCCTAAAATAATTTTTTAAATTTCGAATTATTTTATCATAATTATATCGGAGATACCGCCGATTTGTTTATGTAGCGTGCGAGCCGGCTGTTTGAAGCCTTATACTTTAGACGCGTTTTTCTCGAAAGTACTTTTTTTGAGGTTGCTGACATGATATTTAATATTATGCTGAAACGATTTCTCTAAAATTTTCCATATACCCTGTTTAGACAACTTTCTATCGCGTTTGCTAGAATAATTAAGAAAAAGTAATTAAATCATGACGCACCTTTTTTTAGCCCCCTACTCCACCGACCGGACGAATTTTGGTTTTTTATATCCTTGCATGGTATTTCAATTTTAGTCTGATCTTGTAACGCACTTCCGACCCTACAAAGTATATATAATATATATTCTTGATCAGCGTCAGCAGACGAGTTGATATAGCCATTAGGGTGTATCGAAAATCAACTTTTTTTGACTTTCGATGACGGCGGATGCGGAAAAGTTGTAAAACCATGTCAAATGAAAGCACACAAAACTTCAGCCCGAAAGGATAACGTTTACTATTGCCACATCGTCCTTTAAATTTTGAAATTTTCATGGAAACTTGATTTTTTTTTTTTCGATGACGCTGGGTGTTGAAAAGTTGTAAAACAGTGTCAAATGAAAGCACAAAAAGTTTCAGCCCAAAAGGATAATATTTACTATCTCCGCAACGTCCTTGAAATTTCGAATGACGTTTGAGGACGGTCGTGGACGTTCAAGGACGTTGCGGGGATAGTAAATATTATCCTTTCGAGTTTTCATGAAAATTTCCAAATTTCAAGGACGTTGCGAAGATAGTAAATATTATCCTTTTGGGCTGAAACTTTTTTGTGCTTTCATTTGACACTGTTTTTCAACTTTTCCGCACCTGGTTTTACAACTTTTCCGCACCCGCCATCATCGAAAATCAAAAAAAAAAAGATTTTCGATACACTCTACACTGACTCCATGTCAGTCTGTCTGTTTCAGTACGCCTTTTTCGCTCAAAGTAACCCTATACATAAAACTTTCCCAAACGTCTTCTTTATGTACAGTCAGATCGAGTTTTTTACTATCGGATGACTATATCCTATAGTTTTTTGGGTTCGTCGAGGTTCCGAAGAAACCTCTGCGAAAGAAGATATCGCACTTTGAGCGATATTTTGAGCGAAAAATATAACGCTCAAAAAATAATCATTATTTTTTGATCGACATTTTTTTCGCTCACAATAATAATAATTATTTTATGAGAGATGGAATAAAACCCAACGAGTAATTATTTAAATGGAGTAAAATGTATTAAAATCAAGAAGCAAAAAATCATTGCAAATATGAATAGAGCATACAAATTGTAGCCGATTGTTATAGTTCGATTGTTTATACGGCTTTAGTAGATCATTTTTTTGTTTGCAAAGTACATTGATAATCATTATTTACGGTCCCTGCTTACGCGAAAGAAAACAATAAATATATTCTTAAAAACCTAATATTTTTCAAAAAAAATTCAAGCAATTATTCAATTCGGCCAAGCTTGTAAAAAAGCCAAAAATGATTCTATCAAAGGGCAAAATTTAACCAACTCCTAAATATCCATCAGAAATAGTTCATATTGATATCTTTAGATTTTTTAAATAAGCCCAAGCTACAATTTTACAGTCAAGAGCAACTGAGGTAGGTATGCCAAAATTAATAGTTATGAACAACGAACGCTCTTTAAGTTCAGTAGCTTCTAAATTTTTGCTAGAATATCAACAGCCTAGATTACCCTGTGTTGCTTTCCAAAATAGACTTTTGTGTGCCATGCAGGTCTTTATTTTTTATTAAGCTCTGTAGGACTAATCACGCCCTTAATGAGCCTTTTCGGGCTCTTCGATTATATAATGCTTTACCACCTAGCATGCGGTTTGACCTTTCGGTTCCAACAAGCAATTAGTGCGCTATTCTTTAGTTGAATATTTTTTAAATTGTTATGTTTAGTTTAAAGATATATATAATTTAAACTTTGAACTATAAGTTTAGGTTTTTAAAAAATTTATTTTTTATATTAAAAACTTTAACTAGTTACAACGATTTATTTTTGAGAACATTAACTTGGGTTGAAGTCTTACACTGAACTGATTCTTAAATCTAATTATCTTATCGGACAAGCCTCGGTTTCCGAAAGCTTTCGATCTTCTGAGTGAGTAAGTTTTAATTGAGAGAACTTATTATTTCGATTGAGTGAGCTTTGATTTTAATTGAGTGAAAGAGAGTTCTTTGTCTTATCTTGTTTATGGCAAAAAGTGTGGGAAAGTGCCGTGGAATTTATCAGCGGCGCGACAATAAATGTTTAGTCTGGGATTTAACATTAACAAAGGAAGTTTCCCAGCGCCATCTGAGTTTACAGAATGTTTACAATAACTGGGCTTCAGGTTTTGTTTCCTGTTGATAGGGGTGACTCAAGAGTAAGATCTATTGTGTGGAAAGGATGTGTAGGTGTGTAGGCATATGCATATCGTGTGTGGGTGCATGTGTAGATATGGATAAATCCAGGCACGTAAATTTGTTTCGGGGGGTGCTCAAGGACAAAAATCAATCAAAAATCTGGACTTATTCGTATAGATTCAGAAAAAGGCAAGGAGGATCGAGGATTTCGAGGGGTGCCCGGGCACCCCAGGCACCCCCCTTGGATACGTGCCTGGATATGTCACTCCCCCAACCTTTGAATTTGGCTGTCCTCAGGGCGATATAATATAATGTTCTCTTGTATGGGTGCATTATTAGTATCATTAACAATTTCTATGGGTACATTTGGTTCGTTAACAATTTCTGCATTATTCGGTGTCTCTGTTTTAGGTTTAACAAATTTAACAATTACTTTGTTTGGTATATTTTTAAACTTATAAATAAGATACAATATTATGCTAGTTATTGTTATAACAAATGTAATAAATGTTATTATTTGAAATACATCATAATATTTAGTGTGTGTTTCTATTATTTCTTTTGTTTCAATATATGATAATAGTTCTAGCTTTGTTACATTATTATTAACATATACGCTTTGTGTGTAATCTAACATTGTATTTGACAGTATAAGTTCGTATATTTGTATTGAACAATTAAGAATTTTAATGATATTATTCCCTGCTATTGATATTTCTTTTTTAATGCAGTTCTGGTTTAAAATTGTTTTTTGAAGATTCCATGTAATTAATATGTTTACTTTTATGGGTTTTGATATACTTGCGTTCTGTAGTTTCTTGTCTTATAATTCCATTTATGCATTCTGTTAAAATGTTATTATTTTTATCTGGATAAGGAATAATTTCAAAGACCGGGACTTTAACTATGTCGTTAGGAATATGGGAAATTATAAGAATTTCGTTCGTATCAGCTTAAGCTAAGTAGAAGTTTTTGTTTTCAACAACTTCTCAGAGTTTATGTGATTAAAAAAAATATTGTTTTTTGTTGTGTCTTTGTGGTTTTTGGTTTCCTTACGTTGCACAGTGGGGTATTTTTCAAAAAAGTGGGACTTTATTCACACAGGCTAAATAGACTCTGCTTTATATTTTTCTTGTATTAAGTTTATAAAATTAAACTAAAAAAAGTTATTTTTAGATAAGGCTTAGTGTAATTTTATTAAAAAAAATTGTTTTTCATAAAATTTTTGATGTTGAATTTTCTGACTTTTTTAAATTAAAAATTCGTATCTTAGGAACTAATGCAGATATTTTTAAAATTTTAAAAGTTTGTTATAGCTAAAACTTAAGGCTTTCAAATGAGTGCTCAAACGTGGTGCTGCAATCAAAGTGTGATTTTTCATAGATTTTCAAAGTTAAATTTTAAAAACTCAATAATTAAAAATTAATAATTTTTTTCTTGTTTTTTTTCAGTAATTTTATTTTATTTAACTAAGAATTAATTGACGTTTCATGTTTAACTTAACAAAAAAAAAAAAAAAAAAAAAAATTGTCTTTAGCCATTGAAACCGTTGACTCTCACCAAAAAAAAACACGTTTTTCCGTCCAAGTTTACAACTTTGATCTCAAATATCTCGCTTATCGCACAAAATCGCACGATCAATCTTTTGTAAACATATTAGTGACACTTTAAAGTATAATAAAAAAAAAAATAATCGCGTGCGGACGCGTGTGGGTCAACTATATGTCCATGCAAAGCAAAAAAATCCATACATTTTGTGGACTATTAATATATGTATATTGTTTTTTAAATCCTAAAAAATTTTTTTTTTTTTTTAATTTAAAATTACTATAAAATTAAAAAGAGTTCAAAGTAAGAATAAAAAAAACACACACACATTCTTTGAAAAATGTTAAAGATATAGCGCCTACAAAATGCACCAAAACGTAAAAATATGTATCTTACGCATTAACTAAAAACTAAATCTGAACTTTAAACGTAGATTGTGAAGCCCAAAAAAATCATAAAATTATAATTTAAACAGGGTTTTATAGAGAATTTTATCTTTTTTTAATTGGAATGACTCACTTATTTGAAATCGAAAAAACACTTTTTGAATTCAGTCCCACTTTTTTGAAAAATACCCCACTGTGCGTTGGTCTGGAATTATTATCATATTTACTTTTATTAACTGTCTTTTTCTTTTTAAACTTGGTTTTATAATGCACAATCTTCCTGCCTCTGTTTGTTTCTTCAAAATGTTTTTCAGCGACTTGTATGAGTGTTCCTGTCTTTTTGAAAGGGTTTGTTGTTTTGGCCCTTACCAATGGTGATTGTTTATAATCTGTGTCCGTTTTTTTATTCATGACGTTTTTTATTAAGTTTGTCTGTCTTCCTAATTTTGTTTTCTTGTAAATTGTAATCAGGTGAACCTGCATACAAAAATATATCGGCTGGTGCTCTACCTGTGGTATTATGTTTAGTTTTATGATTATAAGTATAAAGGATTAACTCAAACTTTGTGTATCTGTTTTCAGTATCTGATTCACTGCCTATAATTCTTAATTTCTCATTAACTGTTTTATGAAATCTTTCTACGTCTGAAACACCATTTTTACTTGTAGTAACTTGAATTTGTACTCCTTCTGAATTTAACCAAGCCTGTAATGCTGCACACATATCTTTACCTGCTTTGATGTTTTGCGGTTTTCCCATTTCATTGAATACCTTCATTATTGCTCTTTTTGCTTCTAGCCAATCTCTACCTTTTACTTCTACAAGTGTAGCAAATTTGGAATATATATCAATACATGAAAGAAACTGCTGATTGCCAACCATATAGAAATCCATTGTGTATTTTTCTCTTATGTTTTGGATTTCTGGAGTGGTTTCAAATGACATTTTTGTGTTCCTATGTTCTGTTTTTGCAATATTACAAATTTCGCATTCATTTATAATGTTTTGAATTAGTTTCTGATAATCAGGGAAATAGAGTTTGTCTTTGAACCAATTAATGGTTTTATCGATTTCGGGGTGGAGAAGTTCTTTATGTTTCTTTAATATTGTTTCTTTAAATTCTGCGTAAGTGAGAATATCTGTTAATTTTATACTACACTTTGTTAATTTCGTTAATTGATTTGGACTAATTATTTCAAGGTAAGCCTGTTGGAATATTGGAAAATCGGCTTCATTGTGGAAATAAATAGCACTGTTTTTGGTACATAGGTAGGGGAGAAGTGGGGGTTGTGGGATTGGGGGGATGTGGGCACCCCTGCGTATCTTTTCACAAAATGAAGATTGACTTTTTTTGGTTATGTCATTCGCAAGCAATTACCTTATGTATGATTTATGCCAAATATCAAAGTATACGAACGCGTTTGCTTTTTGAAATGAACGAATTGGTTTTTTTTGTGCTTGGAAAAGGTGGTGAAGTTTTTTTCAAAGATTTTCAATAGTGTATTAATTAAAGTGAATGGATTAAGAAGGTAAATGTAATGCAGTTTTATTTAGTCAAAGTATTATACTAAATGGAACAATATCGATTTAAACCAAAAAATTTATGCAAACACATTTTTTAATTACTTCTTAAAATGTCTGCTAAAGTTGGTTGTGGGCACCAAAATTGGGGGGGTTGTGGGCACCCGTTTTTTTTTGGCAAATTTTTTTTATTACCTACAATTTCTTGTAAAATTGTTTTCAAAATTTGTTTGGAACCCTCTAAAACATTCTTGTAGAAATCTTAGGCTCTTGGAAAAGGATCCTCTCCCGCTGAGAGGGATTATCACCAAGATTTGTAATTTTGCGATCGAGCTTTTCGTCTGAAATGTGTTGACATGCGGGCCAGTTATTACACATGTCAAAATTGTGTTTCCGACGATTAATAATGCCTACACCCAGCGCCACAAAAAAAGCCGCAGTCTAAATATTCATATACTTGAATGTTTTTTTTGCTTGGGGTTTCTATAAATGTTTTCCGAATTGCCCAATTATTTTTTTTATTGATTAATGGACTATTTTTAAATAAAAGTGCATTGCAATTTTTATTTTATGAATGTTAGTTTTTTAGAAAAAGGTTTTTTTCCAGACCCTTATCAATTTTGGTGACTTTTTATTATTATGACTAGTTTAAGAAAAAAATTATAATAAATTTTAAAGTGCATATACTCAACAAGTAATGATTTTTTTCCAAAAGTTTACTTAATTTTCTATAATCTTATATAGGTATATTCTGTATCAAAATAATGTTAACTTTGTTTTTTTAATTTAAATTAGCACTTTGTAGTACGCCCGTTTGCTTTAATAACACATTTTACCCTATTGGGCATCGAATTGTACAAAGCGCAAAAATATTCCTCAGTGATATCGTCGGACCATACTTTTCTCTATCAGATCCTCCAATTCTATCATGGTTTAAGGCTTCCTTTTTTTTATTTTCGCTGCCGTAAGGGCCCAGACATTCTCTATTGGGTTGAGGTCAGGACTGTTTCCGGGCCTTTAAAAAAAAAACTGGGCCAAGGAAAAAAAAAAATTGGAGTGATTCCGAATGGTCACGAGTCCTTTTTTCGGATGAGTCCAAATTCAATCTTATTGGACCTGATGCCTCGTGCAAGGGGCGCCGTAGAAAGGGCGAACGATATTTGGAAAATTGCTATGTGGGAACCGTTAAGCAATCACCATACATTATGATATGGGTTTGCATATCTAAATATAAAACTAAATAAATTTTAATGATCCAGGGTATGGTGAATGCGGAAAAATATAAAGATATAATATTAAGTGGAGTTGTGCCTAGCTTTAAGGCAATAAGTGAGAAAGAAAAAAATACTATTTTTCAAGATGATTCTGCACCTTGCAATCGGGCTCGATCCGTAAGTAATTCGTTGAGCTTTTGTTATTAAAACAACTTTATTAATTAATTTTGACCTTCTTTTTAACGAAGAAATCAAAATTAAAGGAAGAATTTGACATTAAGTCCCTAAATTGACCCGGAAACAGTCCTGACCTCAACCCAATAGAGAATGTCTGGGCCCTTACGGCAGCGAAAATAAAAAAAAGGAAGCCTTAAACCATGATAGAATTGGAGGATTTGATAGAGAAAAGTATGGTCCGACGATATCACATAGGAATATTTTAGCGCTTTGTACAATTCGATGCCCAATAGGGTATAATGTGTAAATAAAGCAAAAGGGCGTACTACAAAGTGCTAATTTAAATTAAAAAAACAAAGTTAACATTATTTTGATACAAAATATATATAAGATTATAGAAAATTAAGTAAACTTTTGGAAAAAAATCATTACTTGTTGAGTATATGCACTTTAAAATTTATTATAATTTTTTTTCTTAAACTAGTCATAATAATGAAAAGTCACCAAGATTGATAAGGGTCTGGAAAAAAACCTTTTTCTAAAAAACTAACATTCATAAAATAAAAATTGCAATGCACTTTTATTTAAAAATAGTCCATTAATCAATAAAAAAAATAATTGGGCAATTCGGAAAACATTTATAGAAACCCCAAGCAAAAAAAACATTCAAGTTTGTGAATATTTAGACTGCGGCTTTTTTTGTGGCGCTGGGTGTATGTAGTCTTTGAAAAAAATAAATTGTCATTTTGTTGATATTGGTTGCGGTTTTTTTCCATATTTTTCCATTTGCAGCATTTTTTCCCAGGGTGCCCACAACCCCCCCAAAAAAAAATTGTAGCTGAAAATTACGGTTTTACAAAAGTCCATATGAAATTTTTTCGCATGACGAAATCAAGTATATTTCTTCATAATTAGTTAGTTTAGGTCTCGAGCTTTACACAGATACCCGTATGTCCAAATAATATGCACTAGTTCGGTAATTATAAGCCAAAAACAAAACTATGCCCACAACCCCCACTTCTCCCCTACTCTTTAATTATATCTTTTGCAAATATGTTTGTAATTTCTTTGTATGTTATTTGAATTTTAAGTTTATGAAAATATTGTACTACTTCTGTTTTATCTTCGTTGCCCTTTGCCAATTCGATTTGTCGTGAATAAAAGTTGAAAGGTCTTTCAGAAATTGTAATATGATTTTGATTATCTGCTTGTGCGCTATGTATGGTTGCGTCTACACTGTTAGCAATTTCTCCTAACATATTTTCCTCTATCCTAGTTCTGGATAGTGCGTCAGCTACATATATTTCCTTTCCTGATAAATATTTTATTTGATAATCAAACTCATTCAATTTTATTTTCCACCTTTGTAATTTCATATTTGGTTCTTTAATATTGTTTAACCAAACTAATGGTTTGTGATCGCTCAGCATTTCGAATTGCCTGCCAAAAAGGTATGACCTAAAATATTTTGTTGCCCAGACAATTGCTAAGAGTTCTTTTTCTATTGTCGCATAATTGATTTCGTGTTTGTGTAATGTTCTCCTCGCATAACAGATAGGTTTATGGTCTTGTGATAAAACTGCTCCTATTGCTATATTGCTGGCATCGGTCGTTAGTGAAAAAGGTTTGTTAAAATCGGGATAAATTAATATAGGGTCGGATGTAATTAATATTTTCATTTTCTCGAAGGTCTCTATATAATTTTCCTCTTTATTGTCAATTTTTGCTCCTTTCTTTAGTTTACTAGTCATTGGTTTTACAATATTTGCAAAGTTTGGTATTAATTTTCTATAAAATCCACACAATCCTAAAAATGATTTAATTTCTTTTGGTGATTTTGGAATTGGGAAATTTGTTATGGCACTTATCTTATTTGGATTTGGTTTTATTCCTGCAGTTGTCACTGTATGACCTAGAAACTCTGTTTCTTTCTTCAAAAATTCGCATTTATCTAGTTGTAACTTCAAATTGGCTTCCCTGAGTTTTTTAAAGACTTTCCTAAGAGACAAAATGTGTTCTTCCAATGAAGTGGAAAAAATTGTTATGTCGTCAAGATAGACTAGACTATCTTTTAAATTTATTATTTAAATTTACTATTAAAATCTTCTAAAAGATTGTTCATGCATCTTTGAAAAGTTGCAGGTGCATTTTTAAGACCAAATGGCATACGGGTATATTCGTAGTGTCAATGTTTTGTAGAAAATGCAGTTTTTGCAATTGATTTGGGATGCATTTGAATTTGGTGGAATCCTTTTGCTAAATCAATTGTCGTGAAATATTGACAACGGCCAAGTTTGTCTAATATTTCATCCATTCTTGGGATTGGGTGTTTATCGTTTACAGTTATCTCGTTGAGGAGGCAAGGGCACAGTTGCCGAGCGGCAAAGGGAACTTGATTCCCCGCGTTGTAGACCGTCCATAAGTGGCGAAGAGTCACACCCTGCTCGAGGTGCCTCTGCTACTAACTTAATATGGCGGATCTAGAGAGGACAACTCGATAACACCCGTAATCTCAGGTGTTATCTGTACCGTGCCTAGTGACGAATGGCACTACGTGAGTGTGTCGTCTAACGGTGGCCTCCGGACACTTGGCTGCCTCCGGTTGTATACAGGCCTTATCGGGATAATTGGGGCTCTATCTCGACGGACTAACCCCTTCCCCTACAGTCGTGGGATCAAAAATGGAAATAAATAAAAATCAAACAAAACCAAACACAAAAGCATACGAAAGCACGGTTACGGAACCACAGTTCACAGTTCAACAGGTCAAGTATTCGGACGTGTTTTTCGCCGCTCCTCCTACACATCGTGATTTCATAGTGAAAACCAATTCGGTTCATCTCAGTTTTTGAATATATTGTCAGTAACACTGCAATCTAGGCTAAGGTGAAGGGCTGGATCAAGGTGTCATGCGACCCGTGCCGATGATCAACCTGGCTGGGGGGCCTTTAAAAATAGCCCAGTCGCAAACGGAGCATCCGGACACCTGGCGCCCTCCGGATCAGCCAGCCTTACCTCCCGTAGCGCGGATCTCTGCGGGAGGTGGACCACCCTTTCTCCGCAGCTCGTGGGATTCAGAATGAACCATACAAAGAATAATAATTACAAGAAGGAGACCGGCACTCCCATAAATCCGGCGAGGACCGAGGGTCCAACGACAGAGGTTACTGAACCTAGAGTCAACCCAACGGCAGTCACTGCTACTGGAGGAATGACAGAGCTCCCTGGAGCTAAGGTCAACTCCACCCCGGCGAAACAGCCAACTGGGCTCAATCGCCCCCTGGTCAGAGGCAAGGTGGTGACCGAAACCAACACCCCTGTCACCTTGAGCGACCAGCAAGGCGCTACCACAAGCGCAGCTGCAGCTCAGTCGGGTGCTGGGGTGAGGGGAAGGGCATCCACTAGCAAGGCCAAGATGGACAGGTACGGGGAGAGGAAATCCGCCGCGGCCATCCTTAAGCGACAGGCAACCAGCAACATCACCACCCCTTCAGTGGAGTGGTTGAAGAAAGTTGACTGGGCTAAGTCTGTGCTGCCCAATTTTGTGCTGGAGAGGCCGAAGGAGGATACCAAAAATCCTAAGCGGCAGCGATCACAGGAAAGTGCGGCTCAAAATGCCCCGAAGAAGATTCGCACGCACGTGCCCGTCGTGCCGAACAAAAGCTTCGCTGAAATGGCAAAGGACAAGATCCTCCTAGGAGTCCTGGACCAAGGCGACGCTGAGGGCAGAATTCCAAGAAGCCAATGGAAGTGGGTTGAGGCAGCACTGGCTGTGCAATGCTTCGAGGTGCTGGAAGCGGACCCTGGTCCCCCACCAATCTGCAAAGATGCAGGGTGGTACCAGGGTAACGTCAAGGTGATGGCGTGCGAAGGGGCTAGGTCGGCAGAGCTACTGAAAGCGGCCGTATCTAGACTGGGTGAGGTCTACCCGGGTGCCAAGCTGGTCGCTGTCGACTGGAAGGACGTCCCGAGTAGGCCAAGAGCCGTTATATGGGTCCCGTCCTCCTTTAAGGAGCCGGAGAAGATCCTGGCGATGTTGCAAAGATGCAACCCCAACCTGCCGTCCTCCGACTGGAAGGTGGCGAAGGTGGAGGAGACGCAGGGCCCCTTGCGTCAGGTAGTAATCATCCTTAATAAGGACTCCGCTGCACCCATCGATGCAATGCACGGAGAGCTAAACTTCGGTTTTAGCTCGGTGCGCATCAGGGTGTACAAGTCAGACACCAAGCAGAAGGACGAGCCTGGTGTTGAAGAAGTGCTGGCCACCGAGATGGAAGAGCCAGGCAGGGATGAGGAGGACTGCGAGTCGGTGATATCCGATGCATCCCTTCTCCAGGGCTTCAGCAAGCTGGGTCATGGGAGTACTGACTCCATGGGCGAAGTTTTCGCTGAGGACCTGGATGCTGACGCGACGGTGGTGGAGGCAAATCAGCACGATGTCTCTGAGAGTCGTGCAGATAAACCTCCACCATTGTAAAGCAGCCTCCGCTGCCCTCATGCTTCGTCTAGCGAGAGACGAAGCCGACCTGGTGCTGATCCAGGAACCCTGGATTGTATACAATAGGATATGCGGACTCAGCACCCCTAAATACAAGCTACTCGTAGCTCAAGGAGAAGGTAACACCCGTACTTGTATTTTAGCTAAAAGGCACCTTAGTGCATTTATGCTTTATAATTACAGCGATGCGGACACCACAGCGATAAGTCTGGAGCTCCAGGATAGGTCGCTATGTGTGGTGTCAGCGTACCTGGCGTACGACATCATGGACCCAATACCGGGTCACAAGCTGAGGGAACTTGTAAAGGTTTGTGAAGATCGTGGCACTGGCCTATTGATCGGATGCGACGCAAATGCCCACCATGAGATGTGGGGCAGTACCAATACAAACGAGAGGGGTGAGTTACTTTTTGAATACCTTCTCTCCACCAATTTACTTATCTGCAATAGGGGAAACGACCCCACTTTTGTAATCAAGGACAGGGAGGAGGTCATAGACCTAACCCTAACCTCAAACTTCATGCATGACCAACTTATAGGGTGGAGTGTTTCTAAAAAACACTCCTTCTCAGATCACAAATATATCGACACAAAATTATGTGCGCCCAACCCTGACCCAGTAACGTTCTCAAACTCCCGCAGAACCAACTGGCCAGCCTTCAAAAACAGACTGGCTAAGACCCTACCAGCTCCTCCAGAGCAGATTCCTCCATCGGAGAAACATCTCACTTACCTCACGACAGCCTTCACTGAAGCCTGTAACAATGCATATAAAGCATCCTGTCCAATCAGCAAGCCGAGAGGCAAATGGAGACCACCCTGGTGGAAACAAGAAATAGACAAGCTGAGGGTAGAATGTAGGAAACTCTTCAACAGAGCAAAAAGACTAAGTTGTGAACAGAACTGGTCAGAATACAAACACAGTCTAGCTCAATTCAAAAAGCTCACTAGGCAGGCAAAAAGAGAGGATTGGAGAAAATTCACTTCGGGAATTGAATCCTCTTCAGAAGCCGCAAGACTACGAAAGGTACTCTCAAAGTCATTCTCAAATCTGGGCTATCTCAAGAAACAGGACGACTCATGGACTTCTTCTAGCGAAGAAACACTTACACTATTACTAGATACGCATTTTCCAGGAAACACCTTAGGTCCCCACACAAGCGACCCTCAACCATGCCACTCGGTCAAAGTATTGGATGGCATCATGACTGAAACCAACATTAAATGGGCTATAAATAGCTTCGCTCCCTACAAATCTCCAGGTCCCGATGGGATATTTCCGGCACAATTGCAGCAAGGGGAAGATCTTGCTGTCCCTTGGCTAAAAGCCATCTTCACGAACATCATGGCGTTAGGCCATATTCCCCCTTCTTGGCTAACGTCCAAGGTAGTATTTATACCCAAGGCCGGCAAAGCCTCACACACAACACCGAAGGATCTCAGGCCAATAAGCCTGTCCTCATTCCTTCTGAAAACCTTGGAAAGATTGATAGGGCTATACCTAAGAACATCAATCAATCCCTCTCTGCTATCTGAATCTCAGCATGCATACCGTAAAGGCAAATCGACAGAAACAGCACTTCACTCTGTCATATCCAGTATAGAAAAATCCTTGCAAGACAAGGAATATACCCTAGTCGCCTTCTTGGACATAGAAGGAGCCTTCAATAACATCGACTCAAGGGCAATAACCAATGCTATGCTGAGCCTTGGAGTAGATGCTCAGTTGGTGAGATTAGTCACACAGCTGCTATTGAGCAGAAAAATGACCTCTTCGCTGGGACCATCTACTCTGTGCAGGCATGTCAGCAGAGGTACTCCTCAAGGGGGGGTACTCTCTCCGCTTCTATGGAATCTAGCAGTAAACACGCTGCTCCGCGACATAGAAGATGGGGGATGCAAGACTGTTGCTTATGCAGACGATGTGGTTGTCATGCTGCGGGGAAAATTTCCGCAAGCCCTTTGTGACATTATGACAGTCAAACTAAGAAAACTGTCAAGATGGGCATCTGAAAGAAGGTTGAACGTAAACCCAAGTAAAACCGATCTTATTCTCTTCTAGAGTTCAGCGACAGTGCAAAAGACCTGGGGCTTGTACTAGACAATAAACTGAACTGGAATCTCACTATAGCGGATGGAGTGCGTACAGCCAACATTGCACTCGCCACCGGGATATCCATTTGGTGGCCAGCGCTGCTGTATAGTTCTAAACTCAGGGCGCTCAACAAAGTGCAGAGAGTAGCTCAACTATGCATGACAGGAGCTCTTAGAACAACCTCTAGTGAAGCGCTCAACGTTATTACTAGCATATCCCCAATTCTACTGGTGGCAAAAGAAACCGCCACCATCACAGCACGACGTGTGAGAGACGCAAACTGCTGGACAGTCCATTAATACGGGCACTTTTCCATCCTACAACGTTCAAAACAGTCTTTCCCTCCAGGGAGGCCTGGGCGGCAAGTCCCTTTGGTCAAAATGACTGTATAAATTTCTTTACAGACTGCCCCAAACTCGACAATCGAGTTGGAGGAGGGGTCTTCTGCGAACAACTTAGTATCAAAATACACTTCCGTCTTCCGGACCACTGCAGCGTTTTTCAGGCAGAGATTCTCGCCATAAGCGAGGCTCTCAGTTGCCTACGCCACTCTAGCCTTATAAACGGAGTAATTAACATTTACTCAGACAGTCAGGCAGCAATAAAGTCACTTCGTGCGCTATCCTCAAACTCGACGATAGTGAACAACTGCCGCAAATCTCTTCAAGAGATGGCACAGCAGTTCGTTATATCCCTAATCTGGGTGCCAGGGCACCAAAATATTGAGGGGAACGAAATAGCTGATGAACTGGCCAGACGCGGTACTACCACAGTTCTCCTTCCAGACAAGGAGGACTTCCGTATGCCCCTAGCCACTTTTAAGCTCAGGACAAGGGAGGGTTTCAGATCCCTTGAACAAGAAACATGGGATAATACCACTCACAGCAACATTAGTCGCCAAACATGGCCTAGGGTTGACGCCAAACGCACCAAAAGGCTTTTCAGTCTACATCGCACACAATGCACAGCTGTAATTAGAGCAATTACAGGCCACTGGCTCGTAGGAGCCCACGCATCCCGACTTAACGTCCGAAACAACGACTTCTGCAGAAGCTGCAAAAACGAGGAAGAAGTAGAATCAGTAGAGCACTTCTTCTGTTCCTGTGTGGCCCTTATCAGGCGCAGGAAAAAGTATATAGGAGAATATTTCCTTGACAATCTAGCTGAATTAGCAGCTGTTCCCCCAAAGAAAATAGCCGGTTTCATTAGAGAAACGGGCTGGGATTCTTTATAAATTCATGGTTTAAAGGGTACAAAAGATCCATGCGGTATCACAATGGGCCAGTGATGGCCTAAGTGGGCTGACCTTGTGTCAGCCGCCGCTCTAACCTAACCTAACCTAACACTGCAATCTTAATCATTACGAGCCGTTTGGACAGTTCAAATAGACAGTGACTTAAAAATCTGCGAAATTAAATTGGCAACAGAATATATTTTCTATTGCTCTGTTTTTGCCAGCAGTACCGCTAAGCCCATAGTTTGTGTTGTTGGTTAAACTACTCTCTCTGTTTTTGCCGCGAACATTCACACGAACCTACTCTGTGTTGCCAGCAGCACCGCTTTACCTAAAGTTTGTGTTGTTGGTTTGAACCACTCTCTCTGTGTTTGCCTCGAACATTCACACGAACTTGCAATCGGTGCATTTCGCTTTGATCGGTTCTGCTTATATCAGATTGCTCTCTGCCCGGCTGCTGTGCTGCTCTTCGACCGTTTGCATTCGACCGCTCTTTGCCCTGCTGCTGCTCTGCCCTGCTGCCACGCTACTCTTCGATCGATTGCATTTCGAAACCGCCCTCTGTTTGCTGCTGCTCTGACCTGCTGCTGTGCTGCTCTTCGACCGTTTGCATTCGACCGCTCTTTGCCCTGCTGCTGCTTTGCCGTGCTGCCACGCTACTCTTCGATCGATTGCATTCGAAACCGCTCTCTCTTTGCTGCTGCTCTGCCCTGCTGCTACGCTGCTCTTCGACGATGACTTTATGTTGTGCTGCTTCGTGTGCGTTTGACAACAAAATAACATCTCGTCAACCGTTGGTTTGTTGCTGGATCTGTGACAATGTGGCGCATCCTATCTGTGTTGAGCTAGGGCGTACAAGTGGTCAAATCGTCGACAAGCTAAAGCTACGAGTTGGCCTTAACTGGACGTGTCCGAGCTGTAGGCACATTGAAGTCGATATGAAAAAAATTATGCGGCAAACCCATCTGGAGTTTCAAGCCTTGGCTACTGGATTTCGTGAGCTTCATGAGAAGTTCAATGCTGCGGAATCCTACTTTAAGAATTTAAAAATGCTAAGTGTTCCCCAAAATTTAAATACGCGTTGTTGCTCTTTGCCCATTAACAATTTAATCGTTCCAGAGTCTGCTACCAATATGCAATTGAGCCCTATCTCAATGAAATTGAGGGATTTTAATCGTGCCGCTCCCCCCCTCGCCGCTGAAGATGAATCGCATGACTCCGACGCCGTTCCTCCCCCCTCTTCCTTAACGGAAGTACGGGATGATTTGGATCCCGGCGTTTGTGGCGTTTGCGATGTTGCTGGTGCTGGTGCTGGCGTAAGGGAAGATGCCGCCATAATTTTAACCCTTTCATCCCCAACTTTTTCCCTGTATAATTAAAATTTTTTTTTTATTCTATTCGTTTTTTATTGGCCTTAGAAGTATTTGAGCAAAAATTTTAAGGTGCCTAGTGGGCGTTACTTCTTGTATGGAAATTTTTTTAAATTGAAAATAAATATAATTTAACTTTAACATAATTTACCTAAATTATTTATTAACAATATTGTATATTTACTTTTATCCTTTTTATAGTAATTTTATAGAATAATTACTCATTTTTAAAAAGTCTTAGCTGGCAAAAATCAGTTTTTTCCCCGACGCACGTTCAGCTTTTTGAAAATATTTCCGTCAACTGATTTCAAAACAAAAATGTTATTGTTTATACTTTGAGTTAACACATAAAAGTACCGTAAAATCGAAGAATGAGCAGACTATTATAGAAGAAACGATAACCGTTAGCCGTTAAACATTTGAAATTGCCCACAGGCAACGCTGGGGATGAAAGGGTTAAGGACTGGCAGTGGCTACTAAGGTCCATCTACATCCGAATCGACAACTGCCGTTGCCCCGTTGACGGCTCTGGTGGCTATTCCCAGGCGTCCATCTACTGTTCAAACTCCTGCACCTGTTTCTCTAGCGGCTTTGGCTCGTAAAAAGATTATTTTTGTGTCGAGACTGTTGGCTTCTGCAACTGAGAATGATGTTAGACATCATATTGTCACAAGACTCTCCCTTACTGATCCCAATGCTGTCGTCATCACCAAATTTAAATTTAAACTCAGAAGGGATTACTATTCTTTTAAAATTCATGTTCCGGATGGGTTGTTTAGTAAAATTATTTGTTCGAGTTTTTGGCCTGATAATACTATTGTTCATGAGTACTTGAAAAAAGACAATTCGAAAGTTAGAACCTCTACTGCTTCGCAAAATACTTCTGCGGCTCCAAAAAACTAGATCTCTTAATTCACTATCAAAATGTTAGAGGTTTGCTGAGTAAGCTCTCCAAACTATTTCAAGATAGTGCTACTTTTGATGCAAACGTTATTGCATTCTCTGAAACCTGGCTTAACTCGACCGTAAATGATAGTGAAATCTTGTCTAATGACTACTTTATTTATTGAAATGATCGTCCGTGTCGTCGTGGTGGGGGGGTCCTCATAGCGGTTAAATCTAACCTGACTTCGGAGCTTATTAACACTCCTGACTCCTTGAGTACTGAATTTATTTCTGTCAAACTCTCACTTCCAAAGTGCAATATATTGATTACCTGCTCCTACATACCCCCAGGGTCCGAATTTAACATTTATTTACTGCATCTGTCTGCGATACGTCATGTATCTTTGTTGGCTGACGATAATGATCACCTTATTGTTCTCGGTGACTTTAATCTCCCAAATGTCTCTTGGTTTCCATGTAATGATTCGATATCCATGACTCCAAGAGTTCAAAATGATTTTATTGAAGGCCTCATTGAGCTATCTTTGCTGCAGATAAATTCGATTTTCAATCACAATGAGCGACTTTTAGACTTGTGTTTTACTTCGGATAACTGTGACGCTGTTCTGTCACGTATTCCTCCTTTATCTCTCCCCGAAGATAATCATCACCCTACCCTCCACCTTTCTTTAAATGGGGTTTTCCAATCTGTGAGATCTTTTAGAAGGCCACAGCTAAGATTTTGCTTCAGGAAAACGAATTATTCGCAGCTTTTGCACTTTTTATCTGTAACTGATTGGTCATGCTTAACAGATTTCCCTGTTGTAGAAGGTGTTGCGTATTTCTATAATGTCCTTTACAGTTTGTTTGATAAATGTGTACCCCTTTCTAGTGGTAAAACTCCATATAGCTCTCCGTGGTTTACTTGTCAGCTTTCTTATCTAAAGAACAAAAAATCAAGACTATTTAATTTTTTTTTTTTTTTTTTTTTTTTTTTTTTTTTTTTTTTTTTTTTTTTTTTTTTTTTTTTTTTTTTTTTTTTTTTTTTTTTTTTTTTTTTTTTTTTTTTTTTTTTTTTTTTTTTTTTTTTTTTTTTTTTTTTTTTTTTTTTTTTTTTTTTTTTTTTTTTTTTTTTTTTTTTTTTTTTTTTTTTTTTTTTTTTTTTTTTTTTTTTTTTTTTTTTTTTTTTTTTTTTTTTTTTTTTTTTTTTTTTTTTTTTTTTTTTTTTTTTTTTTATTTTTTTTTTTTTTTTTTTTTTTTTTTTTTTTTTTTTTTTTTTTTTTTTTTTTTTTTTTTTTTTTTTTTTTTTTTTTTTTTTTTTTTTTTTTTTTTTTTTTTTTTTTTTATTTTTTTTTTTTTTTTTTTTTTTTTTTTTTTTTTTTTTTTTTTTTTTTTTTTTTTTTTTTTTTTTTTTTTTTTTTTTTTTTTTTTTTTTTTTTTTTTTTTTTTTTTTTTTTTTTTTTTTTTTTTTTTTTTTTTTTTTTTTTTTTTTTTTTTTTTTTTTTTTTATTTTTTTTTTTTTTTTTTTTTTTTTTTTTTTTTTTTTTTTTTTTTTTTTTTTTTTTTTTTTTTTTTTTTTTTTTTTTTTTTTTTTATTTTTTTTTTTTTTTTTTTTTTTTTTTTTTTTTTTTTTTTTTTTTTTTATTTTTATTATTAAATTTTTTTTTTTTTTTTTTTTTGTTTCTTTGGGGCCGTTTTTTTTTGGTTTTTTTTTATTTTTTGTTTGGTTTTTTTTTTTTTTTTTTTTTTTTTTTTTTTTTTTTTTTTTTTTTTTTTTTTTTTTTTTTTTTTTTTTTTTTTTTTTTTTTTTTTTTTTTTTTTTTTTTTTTTTTTTTTTTTTTTTTTTATTTTTTTTTTTTTTTTTTTTTTTTTTTTTTTTTTTTTTTTTTTTTTTTTTTTTTTTTTTTTTTTTTTTTTTTTTTTTTTTTTTTTTTTTAATTTTTTTTTTTTTTTTTTTTTTTTTTTTTTTTTTATTTTTTTTTTTTTTTTTTTTTTTTTTTTTTTTTTTTTTTTTTTTTTTTTTTTTTTTTTTTTTTTTTTTTTTTTTTTTTTTTTTTTTTTTTGGTTTTAAGATGTTTAAAAATTTTGTTTCTCCCCCCCAACAAATAAAAAAATCTTCCGCTCACACAAAGGTTAAACGATTCAAACAAACCGGCATGCAGGCTGATTTTGCAAAATATTCTGTAGTCAAATTAGACTACTTAAAACTTAATACTGAATGCTACAATAACTACCTTGCACGCTGTAAAAGCGATTTTAAAAGTAATCCGAAGTTATTTTTTTCATTCGTGAATGCCAAGCGAAAATCTCAAGGCTTTCCTCCCTCCTTGTTTTTGAATACTGTCGTAGCCTCCGATGAGAATGGTATTTCAAACTTATTTGCTGATTTTTTTCAATCAACTTATTCAATGTCCGATAGTTGTAAAGATTTCATCTATCCACATCCTTTACCTCATCTTGACTCAATTTTTAATCCAATTATTCTTGAGGCTGATGTTCTGCAGGGCTAAAATGCTTCCAAACTTTCATTTTCAGCAGGGCCTGATATGGTTCCAAGTTGCATTCTAAAAAATTGCGCAAATTTTCTTTCTAAGCCCCTAACAATCCTTTTTAATATGTCAATTAATCAATGTAATTTCCCGTCTGCTTGGAAGGAATCTTTTATTGTTCCACTGTTCAAAAAAGGAAATAGGTCGGATATCGCAAACTATCGTAGGATTGCTAAGCTAAGTGCTATTCCGAAATTTTTCGAAAAACTAATTACTTGTCAATTGCAGCATCAGTGTCGGTCTCTTATTTCGCCATGTCAACATGGCTTCACCAGGCGCCGATCTACTACCACTAATTTGCTGGAGTTTACCTCACTAGTAAACCGTGGTTTCCTCCATAAACATCAAATTATTTTTACTGATTTTTCGAAAGCTTTTGACTCGGTAAGCCACAGGGTACTTATTTAAAAACTTACTCTTATGGGATTTCCTCCAAAATTGTTACTGTGGTTACTTATTATCTTATCTCACAAATCGCTTTCAGAAGGTGAAATTCAACGATATAACTTCAAAAATCATAGCTGTTATTTCCGGTGTACCTCAAGGTAGTCATTTTGGACCCTTACTATTTGGCCTGTTGATTAATGACTTACCTCAAGTTATTAAGTCCGCAACTGTTTTAATGTTCGCTGACGATGTCAAACTGTGTTTGTCCATGTCATTACCTGATTCTTGTTCTCGTCTTCAACTCGATCTTGACAATTTACAGACTTGGTGCAAACTCAATAATTTATATCTTAATTATTCTAAGTGTATTATTATTATTATTCTTCATGACATTTTATCGTAGTAATCCGTCTTTGTATTCGTATTCAATTGACAACAATGTCCTTCAGCGTATTTCTTCTGTTCAAGACCTGGGTGTTTTATTTGACCATAAACTCTGTTTTAATGATCACATATCGCTAATATCAAACAAAGCTAGGAGCCTTTTAGCCTTCATGAAGCGTTGGTCAAAAGAGTTTGACGACCCTTATACAACAAAGCTTTTATATGTATCCCTTGTTCGTCCATCGATGGAGTATTGTTCGTGTATTTGGTCACCACAGACGGTAATTTGTCAAAATATGTTGGAGTCCGTTCAAAAGCAGTTTTTGTTATTTGCGCTAAGAGGTTTTAACTGGGACGCTGGCCGTCGGTTGCCATCTTATATTGCCAGATTGCGAATGTTTATTCATAAATTAATAAATGGTGATGTCGACTCCTCCTTTCTCCTTAGTTCCCTAAACTGGAATGTACCGTGCAGGACAATTCGCCGTTATCGGCCCCTGTCTCTGCCCTTGTGCAGGTCAAATTTTGCCCTTCATGACCCTTTCCGTGTTCTTTGTGATAATTATAATGTTCTAAGTCATGTCTTGTTGTATGGAGTCTCTTCAGTGTCGAATTATAATAAGTTATTATTGTTAGTGTCTTCAAGCTAGTAATTCTATGTGCCTACCACTCGATGTGAGCAGGGGCATATCGTTAAAAATCTCCCCTAATGTGGTTTGGTCTTAGAATTATATAATTATTGTATTATAATGATTACAAGCAGCTCATTGCTCAATAAATACAAATACAAATACAAAATACAAAAATCCGGAGGGATTAACGAACCCTCGAACCTCCCCAGGCGGGAGCAGGCCTGGGAGGCGGCACAGCTACTGCCAACGTACACAACCCGAGGAAGTTATGGAGAGAGGCGGCGGTCAAGGATAGAGAATCCGACTGCGAAAGCCTCACCTAAGAGTTGGAAGAGAAGCTTCTGAGCTCTCCGGTCCGGGAGAGGCCCAATACCTCTAGTAAGGTAGGACTCAAGCGGACCAAGGAGGGGATGAAAGCAAAAGCTCAATACAAGGCGGCGCTAAAGATACGCGCCAGGCTCAGCAGCACAAGCGACCTTACCCCCGAGGAGAGGAGCAAGCTTAAGTGGGCTGACGAAAAAATGGACGCCCAGAAGGAGGGGTTCGCTAACAAAGTGGAGGAACAGCTGGCCGCCAAACGCCAGCGCTCCACGGAGGCAGAGAAGTCGGAGATGCCAGAGAGCAAAAGACCTCGACAGCGACCAACACAGCCCAAGAAGGCGACGGCGAGCGATGTGGTGAAGCAGCACCTAATCGTGGCGCTCATCGACCGCGGCGACCCCAACGGCCAAATGAAGCCCGAGCACTGGAAGAAGGTAGAGGCGGCAGTGTTCGACGAGCTTCTGAATCAGATGTGTGTGCCAAATGCCCCGTCCGTCTCGTTCGACGGAGCAGGGTGGCTCAACGGGGTGAAAATCCTCAGCTGTACAGACGACTACACGCTGAAGTGGGTTACTGGCGTCGTGGCCGCGTTAGACGCTCCGTGGGAGGGCGCAAAGCTGGAGGTAGTGGACAGAACTTGTATTCCGTCCGTGCCAAAGGCGAAGGTGTTCCTGCCACGGGTCGTCACGCAGGATCAGGCGCTCCAGCTCTTCCGGTGGCAGAACAAAGATGTTCCCACCGAGGACTGGAAAGTAATACACGTCGGCAAACTGGAGAGTAAGGGGCAACATATGGTCATCCAGATCAACAAGGAGTCGGAGGACATTTTGTACCCCAGGTTCGGGAAGATGGCCTGGGGCGTGGGGTGTGTGTACCTGCGCCTCAAGAAGCGCCACCCCGAAGACGGCAACCAGAACACTCTGTCTGCAGGAGAGGTGGAAAAGGACCTTGGCATAGCCGAGGTCACGGAAGCCGCCAGCAGCCTGGAACTAGCAGAAGAAGAAGGGGACGGTGACAGGACGCTAGTACTCCTCCCGTCCCAGGCGAAGGACGACAGCAGCAGCAATGCAGTTGCAGTTGAGGGTCCTGCAAATCAACCTGCATAAAAGCAAGTTGGCCTCGGCAGAGCTCCTGCTATCCTTAGAGGAAGGGCCTGTCGATGTGGCCTTAGTTCAAGAGCCTTGGATCGCGTCGGGGAACAAGGTCTCGGGGCTAAGGTCACCAAACTACACTGTCTTCTACCCGACAACAGTAAGTAGAGCGAGAACTGCAATCCTGGTACGGAAGGGTATCTATGCTTACTTAATGTCTAATTACAGCACTGAAGATCTAACAGTAGTGGCGCTGGAAGGCAACAAGGACGAGCCTGTCCTGATAGCGTCCTGCTACATGGCGCACGACGCCGAAGCGCCCCCCAAGAACTACAGCGGCTGGTGAGGGAGACGGAGCACAAAAAGCAGCCCCTCATAATCGGCACCGACGCAAACGCACACCACACGGTATGGGGAAGTAAGGATGTGAACGATAGAGGTGAGTCCTTACTAGACTTTATATTAAACACTAATCTTAAGATAGCAAATGAGGGAGAGGAACCTACACAGTGGCGGATCCAGAGACGATTCTTGGGGGGGGAAATTGGATTCTTGGGGGGGGAAATTGAACTTATTCTTCGATTTGGGGTTCAAACTTATTATTGCGAGAGAAATACAGTACAAATTATAAAACAAAAATTATCCATCCCAATTTTTAGGTAAACAAAGTGGTTATATTTAAAAAAAAATAAATAAATAAATAAAATGTTCAGGTTCTGTGGTTCCGTGGATCCGCCACTGAACCTACATATATAGGACCCACCTCATCCAATGTCTTAGACCTAACACTCGCATCAGATAAGATGCAAACACCCTTATCACGCAATGGAGAGCCCTAAGTAAACACTCCTTCTCAGATCATAGGTTCCTAGAATTTCGAATCAACTTTGAGTTCAACACAGGAAAACCCGTGTTCAGGAACACCCGGAACACTAACTGGGCCCTATTCCAGGAAACGATTGGGAGGAACCTATCGAGACCACCAAAGATATCATCAACAGATGATATCGAAAAGTCTCTAAGGACACTCAACACCAACCTCATACAGGCATTTCATAAAGCCTGCAAGCCATCACACAGCAAAAGAAGACACCGGGAACCCTGGTGGACCTCAGAGCTCAAGAAAGAAAGAAACGAAGTACAAGAACTCTTCAAGCTAGCAAAACTAGCAGACGAAAGAATTGTATGGGAAGAATACAAGCTAAGGCTCAGCAACTTCAAAAAACAAGTGCGGAAAGCCAAAAAAGCATCATGGCCAGCCTTCTGCACGAGCCTGGAAAAGACTTCCGATACTGCAAGGTTGAGGAAACTGTTAGCAGGCAGGCCGATGGTTCAAAGCCAACTAAAAACGGAAGACGGACGCTGGACGGAAAACAGCAGGGAAGCGGCAAACGCGCTAATGGAGGCGCACTTCCCGGGCTGTACTGAAGTCAACACTAACACACCACCTTCTCAGTACAACACAAGGCACGATGTACCCGAGGGCATCATATCCGATGAACGGATCATGTGGGCAATCGATTCGTTCGATGGCCATAAATCCCCGGGCCTCGATGGCATATTTCCATCCATACTGCAGAAGGTCACAAAAGAGATCACTCCATGGCTTAGATCTATATACACAGGATGCTTGGCGAAAGGATATGTGCCAGTAGAATGGAAAACAGCACGAGAATGGAAAACAGCCATGTGCTTCCGAAAGACCACAGGCCTATAAGCCTCACCTCGTTCCTGTTAAAAACACTTGAAAAACTTCTGGACCTCCACATAAGAGAGATCAACTCTCACATGGAACCAAATCAACACACCTATACGAAAGGGAAGTCAGTGAAAACAGCTTTTCATGCGCTAGGAAGCACGAAAGAGAAAGCACTGCACTACAAAGAATATGCGCTAGGCGCTTTCCTAGACATCTTGGGCGCATTCAACAATGTGTCGACC
Source organism: Drosophila oshimai (assembly GCA_018150695.1). Lineage (NCBI taxonomy): Eukaryota > Metazoa > Arthropoda > Insecta > Diptera > Drosophilidae > Drosophila > Drosophila oshimai. The sequence continues at coordinate 8,454 of JAECWM010000293.1, read as the reverse complement.
GCAGCAATAATGCAAAGCCTAAGAGCTACGGCAATCCATGAATCGGTAGACTCCTGTATTTTTAATCTACTGAGCTGCAGGAGGATACACGCAGAATGGGGGACCACAAGAGTAAACAAGGAGGCTAAAAGAGGCACACCCCAAGGAGGAGTCATGGAAAACACTCTAAATGAGATACTTATGTGGGCCACGGACGCCGGACTAAGTATTAATGCGGACAAGACGGACCTCATCCTCTTCACAAAGAGGTACAAGGTGCCTCGATGGACTCCGCCAAAAATCAAAACAACACCGCTGATACCAAAAGAAAGTATCAAATATCTAGGAACAGTATTGGACAGCAAGCTGAGCTGGAAGCCCAATGTTGAGGAAAGTGTGAAAAAGGCCACCAATGCTCTCTATGCATCTCAAAAGATGCTGAGTTGCACATGGGGCCTATCACCCAGACTGATGCACTGGATCTTCATCTCAGTTGTGCGACCCATACTGCTCTACGGAGTGCTGGTATGGTGGCAAGCGACCGAAAAATCCACATACCTAAAGTTGATGGAGAAACCGCAAAAGCATCCACTTATGTGCATTACAGGAGCGGTTAGATCAACTCCAACCAAAGCTCTACAAACAATACTGAGTGTCAACCCTCTGGACATTCAGGCACGCCTTGTAGCACAAAAGACAGCACAATGTCTTTGCTCCATAGGCAACCTAGAAGCAAGAACCTACGGACACAGTAGAATTGCAAGGAGTATGCTAGTCCGCACAGACTACATCACCGCCAAAAACAACTTCAATCAAACTCCAACGTTCCTGAAGCCCAATGAGTGGCGTTCGGGGATGGATCAGGATACGATGAACATCTATACAGACGGATCAAAAATGGAAGAAGGAGTTGGGGCAGCGGTGTACTGCCCCAATCCTCAATTGGAGCTCTCTTATAAACTCCCAGACAACTGCAGCATCTTCCAGCCAGAAATAGTTGCCATACGGAAAGCTGCAGAAGCGGCACAGCAGTCGGGATCAAGTAAAGATATCAACATATTGGTCAACAGTCAAGCAGCAATAAAAGCTCTGCAAGCTCGCACGATAAGCTCAAAAAGCGTTCTATCGAGCAGGGAAGCACTGGATTCACTGAGTTCCTCGAGAAGAGTTCAAATCTTTTGGATACCTAGCCATCAAGGCCATGAAGGCAATGAGATGGCAGACGACCTAGCCAAAAAGCGAGCAAGAGGAGTAAATATGATCCTTGAAGACATACCACCCCCTCTGCGAACGATACACCTCCAAATGGAGATGGATGCACAATATACTGCAGATCAACGGTGGAGGAACACCACCGACTGCAAGTTCTCAAGGAAGATGTACAAGAAATACAACATAAAACTTACCCAGCACCTACTCCAGCTTCGGAGACCAGACTGCAGGCTACTAGTTGGCCTCTTAACAGGCCACTGCCTAGTTGCGGCTCACGCGAAAAAGCTGGGTACGCTGATAAACGACAAATGTAGGAAATGCAGTAAACCAGGTGTCAAAGAAACGCTGGAGCACCTTCTCTGCAGCTGCCCGGCACTCGCAGCACAAAGACAGCGTTACTTCGAAAAACCATGGCTGACATCGCTTGAGGAAGCGAGTCAATTCGGACACAAAACGCTCTTGGCCTTTGCCAAACACACTCGTATACCGCAGGACGTCAATAGTTAACTCGGTCCAGAGATCTCACAACTCCCCGGTACTACTAAGGACCAAACTGGTCTATGTGTGGCTCCCCAACAGGAGCCAGCCGGTCTAACCTAACCTAACCTATCTCATTGAGATTGCGAAAATCTATTACCAATCTGTATTTTGCTTTGCCGGATGCGTCACTCTTTTTTGGGACGATCCAAATGGGTGAACAGTAAGGTAGATTTTCTAATTATTCCCTGTTCAATTACTTTACTTGTTTATTGACCTTGTAAGGTTTTCTGTATACTGGATCCTCATGTTTTGTTTGTATTGAATGTTTAATAGTACTGGTGAAAGTCAAATTTTCACTTTCCTTGTACTGAATATCTTTAAAATCAAACAAAACCTTTTTCAAACTTTCCTTTTCTTCATCGTTTAAATGCTCTAATCTAAACTGATTACATTCTGTTAGTTCATTGTTGATGGCATAATTAACAGATTGGTCCTCTGATAGAGGTGGATCAAGGAATTTTAATGCGGTCTTGTCCTCTTCAATCTCTTCATTAATATACCTCATTTTATACTTTCTGCCTCCCAATGTTACTGTTTCTTTATCGAAATCTATTATAGCTTTACTTGCTGCTAGATATTCTCTTCCTAACAAAATGTCATAATTATCTGAAAAATTGTGCAAATAAAATTTATGTTTGGATGGGCAAGTTACTGTTGGTTGAACTGTTACACTGTTATTTATTGTATAAACTTTTAATGTTTCAATTTTTTCTTTGTTATCTGTAAAGTTCCTTTTCATAATATTGATAGATGACCCCGTATCTATCATTCCTTTAAAGTATTTATTATTAATAACCATTTTTATATAGGGGCATTGTCTTCTGAGTCCGAGGCAGTTCGATGAAAAATTCCATCCTATTTTGTCCGCTCTGGCTTTCCCTTTGTCTTTTAACTGACGCGTTTGGGGCATTATTTGAAGTTGATTTGATGGATTTTGTGCCCTACCTTAAGCTAATGAATTTCTAACTTCTTGATAACTAAGCTGATTATTGGTGTTAGATTGATTTTGATTTGAATGACCCTGAGGAGTTGTCGAATTATTTGAGTTCGAATAATTGTTGTGATTATAGTATTTGGACTGAAAATTGAAATTTTTTCTATTGTTATAATTATTTTCTTGGTCCCCAAGAACTAGTGAGATGGTTCGAAGGGAAGCTTAGCTAGGGCCACCAGGCGGGTCGCAGGTTGCGGATAGCGAACGGCCTTCCGGGAAGGTTAGTTGCGAATAAGCGTAAGCGAATAAGCAACCCCGGACAAACAGCGGGTATTCCTACGAGGTATACCGACAAGACGCTTGTTTGGCCGTCTTACCACCGTAGCCTTACACACCCCCTCCCTCACTACTACCTACCACCATCCTATCCCTCACATCTCACCTCGGTGCCGGACTAAGGTGTCATCCGACCCGTGCCGATAGTCAGCCTGGCTGGGGGCCCGAGTCAACAAATATCCCAGTCGCAAACGCAGGGTTCAGACAAGTGGCGACCGTCTGTCCTAACTGCGCCTTACCCGGGTACGGCGGATCTCTGCCCGGGCGGACCTTATACTTCTCCGCAGCTCGTGGGACCACATGAAGAAGCAAAATAAAAATACGAAAATCCCGCAGGATATCCCTGCAACCGGAGTCGCAAGACTTTTCGAGGATAGATCCCTCGACGGCGAGAGACCACAGGCGGCAGCGCACACGCCTAGGATCCCACCAGCAGTTCAGGCCAGACCTGCGCTGCAGGTGTTCCCAGCCAGAGAGCGTGGTGTGCCAGCAGGACTTACCCTGCCAGCACGTCCACCCCTCGCGTCTGATAGGCAACACTCTATCAGACAGCTGAAGAAGACAGACGCCCTGCCAGCCCTAGGACAGCCCGGAGGACTGGACGACCCGAACAGGCGTGGCCTGCCAGGGTCAAAAGTCAAGTGGTACCTCAGGTACCTCTTGCAGGGCTTGACGGCAGAGGAGGCCTTACGGAAGGCAAAGGAGCCGAGGGAGCAACCGGCAGTAGGGGCAGCACCGGCTGGCAAACGGCTGAATACCAGCCGCACACCACCCGCAGACACCCCCAAAAGGTCCAGGCATGGTAAGGCTAGTGAGACAACCTCACGGGCCCCTAGGCAAGATGGACCTAGCACATCAGCAGCAGCAGCGGTAGAGAAGGCAAAGGTGCAGGCCAGGAAGATACCTTCCCAGCCTCGCCGAGACCATCAACCAACTCCCGCCGGAGGACGACCCTCTGGCCCGGCACCACCGCCCTCCGGACCCCGTCCGACATACGCGGAGGCTGCCAAGAAGGCATCGCACATAAAGGTGGCCTTCCTCCCGGAGAAGTTCCCGGTGGTCAGCCTGACCAATGAGGAGCTGCCTGAGCTACAGGAGTCCATCATGGACGAGATGCTCACGTCAGCGTGGAGCGGTCCGGTCGTGTTCAGGGGGATCCACTTCAGGGTGGGTCACCTGATCATCGATTGCCTGGACGAGGGCACAGCTGAGTGGCTAAAACTTGCCGTACCTCAGCTGCGGACGTGGAAGGGAGTACCCCTTGCTACACGAACGGGAGCCGACATCCCGGCAGTCTTCAACGCAACGTTGTTCTGCCCGAGGAGCGCGGATAGGACCAATGAGGAAATTCTGGCCTTCATCGGTTTCCAAAACCGCGTCGGAACAGACGCCTGGAAGGTCATCTCCAGGAGAAACGACGGAGCTGGTGCACTCCTCGTGGTAGGGATGGACCAGGCCGGAAGGGTTGAGATAGTGGAGTGTGACCACCAACTCAACTTCCGGTACGGTCACGTCACCGTGAGCGGTCTGAAGAAGACTACGAAAGCTCCGGAAGAGGCGTCCAACGAAGGCACCTGCGAGGCTGTCGAGGATACCCTCGAACCACCAAGTGTGGAGCCGAAGTCGCAGAGTGGAGAGGACAGCAAATCTGCCATGGAGATTGGAGACGACCAGGGGGAAGGACACCCCATGTCATCTCAAGAGCTGGCCCAGGAGCTCCTCCTGGACGAAAGCTGCGATGAGGTGGAGGTCACCGTGATAGACGGTGGTGGAGAGACTTGCTCGCTCTCTTCACCAGAAGTCACGGGGCCCCAGACCCTCATCTGATGGCTGCACCAAGCAGCACTCGGCTAGCCCAGGTGAACATCCATCGGGCCAAAGCAGCATCTGCTGTCTTGGCCAGGATGATCACCTCCCAACACCTAGGGCTAGCCCTTGTACAGGAGCCATGGTGGCACCGTGGCATTAAAGGCCTGTACACAAAGGATACCAAGGTAATATGCGATCCAGGAGAACTACCTCCCAGATCATGCATTGTTATAAGGAAAGATATCAACTACAATATCTTTTCAGAGTTCCTGAGCAGGGACTGTGTCGCCATCTCCATCGACGGCACAGGAGCTACACAGAAGCTAGCAGTGGCCTCCGCCTACTTTGCTGGGGAGGAAGCCTGTCCACCGCCAGAAATACTCGGGCTAGTGGACCACTGCCGGAAGAACAAGATCCCCCTTATCATCGGATGTGATGCCAACGCACATCATGTGATCTGGGGCAGTACTGATGTTAATAACAGAGGTGAGCAACTACTAGAATTTATTTTAAACAATAACCTAGAGATCTGTAATGTCGGCTCCACGCCGACATTTGTTACCAAGGTAAGAGAAGAGGTGCTAGACATAACTCTGGCAACCAATTCAATCAAGCCCCACATTAGGAACTGGCATGTGTCACCAGAAGAATCCATGTCCGACCACAGGACAATTTTGTTTGAAGTAGCCTTCAACACAAAAAGATACACCCCTAAAAGAAACCCCAGGAAAACAAACTGGGATAAGTTAAGGTCAACTCTAAAGCTAAATCTTTCCAACGAACCGTCAGGATACCCTAGACATCCCTTGGAACTAGATAGAGCAGTAGACAACCTAGGTCACGAAATAGTGAATGCCTTTGAAGACAGTTGTCCACTAGGCAGACAGAAACGGGAAACAGACGCACCGTGGTGGAATGCTAAGCTTGAACAGCTACAACGCACCACTCGAAGGCTCTTCAATAGGCCAAAAACTGAAAGTAACTGGGAACGATACAGGCAAAGCCTGACGCTCTATAACAAAGAGATCAGGAAAGCCAAACGGAAGGACTACAGAAACTTCTGTGAGGCAATAAGTAACGTCAACGAGGGCGCAAGACTGCACAAGGCAATGGCCAAAAGTGCAACGGATAGTAATTTAGCCCTGAAGAAAGGTAAAAACACCTTTACTTCCACGGATCGGGAGAAATTAGAACTTCTTTTTGACACGCATTTCCCGGGAAGTACTCCCATTACGGGAAATATTATGCATGATCATCATAGAACCCCTAGGACAGTAGCAAGTGACTGGGCAACAGCCAAGTCCATAGTTACGCCCGAGAAACTTAAATGGGCTATTGGAACCTTCCAACCATTTAAGTCACCGGGATTAGATAGAATCTCTCCATCCTTCTTACAGCAGGGGCAGGAGCTACTCCTAACCCGCTTAAGAAGACTAATGGTAAGCAGCCTAGCCCTTGGCTATATCCCAAGTGCATGGTGCAGCGCTAGGGTGGTCTTCATCCCCAAGACCGGGAAGAAAGATATCACCAGCCCAAAGTCCTTCAGACCTATCAGCTTAACTTCGTTTTTGCTTAAAACGCTGGAAAAACTGGTAGACTACAATATTAGGAGAACAGCTCTCAGAGACTGTCCGCTGCAACACACGCAGCATGCGTACAGATCATCAACAGACACGGCACTTTATCAACTATGCCGCACCCTAGAGGGGGCAGTTGACAGCAAAGAAATTGCTATTTGTGCCTTCCTAGACATAGAGGGAGCCTTCGACAACACATCACATGATGCGGTTCGAGCTGCCCTGTCTAGGAGGAACATAGATGTTACAACGAGCAAATGGATTGGTACCCTACTACAATCCAGACAGGCAACATGTACACTGGGCTCAGATAACATGACGATAGCAACCAGCAGAGGCTGTCCGCAAGGAGGAGTGCTTTCCCCTTTGCTATGGAGTCTGCTAGTAGATGAGCTTCTCAGCAAACTTGCTGAAAAGGGGATCCAGTGTCAGGGATACGCCGATGACATTGTGATAAAAGCCAGAGGCAAATTTGAAGAGACACTCTGTGACATCGTCCAACTCGGACTCAAGATAACGCTAGACTGGTGCAGGGAGGTTGGACTCAACCTTAATCCCGCCAAAACAGTCATCGTTCCCTTCACAAGGAAATACAAACTACAGAGAATGAGACAAATCTCATTGCTAGGAATTCCTATAGAAACTAGCCGAGAGGTTAAGTATTTAGGAATCACTTTAGATAGTAAGCTAAACTTCGCTTCCCATGTCCAAAAGACAGTGGAGAAGTGTTATAGAGCTCTGTATACCTGTCAAAAAATTGCTGGGAAATCCTGGGGAACCAGGCCCCAGATAATAAGATGGCTATACCTGATGATTGTGAGACCAATTCTCACGTACGGAGCAATTGCATGGGGTAAACGAGCTAAGCTCAACACCATACAAAAACAGCTACAAAAGTTGCAAAGACTTGCCTGCGTATGTATGACAGGGGCAATGAAAACCTGTCCCACAACTGCCTTAGAAGTACTGATGGAGCTAACACCACTCCATTGTGTAATTGAACTTCAACGCAAAGCTACCCTCCTGAGAATAAGCACTGAGGGCACGGGTAGTGGTTGCATTCTAAATAACAGGGATGCGACTAATCTGTTAGGTGAGGTGCCCCTAATACTACACCCTAGGGATGAAATGACAGCCGAATTAATCTTCGAGCAGAACTTCACAACACACTTAGGCAATTAGAAAGATTGGACCACATTGTCCGAAGTGCACCCTATGGCTAAACACACCATAGCATGGTACACAGATGGATCCCTGACACAAAAAGGCACTGGCCTTGGAGTGGTAGGGCCCCGCATAAAATACCACGAATCCCTTGGCCAATACACCAGCATATTCCAGGCTGAGGTATGCGCTATTGGACGTTGTGCAGAGCTCAACATACAGCGTGGATATAAGAATAAGGACATCTCGATCCTTTCGGACAGCCGAGCAGCAATTACTGCTCTATGCAGTAATAAAGTCACCTCAAAGATAGTACTAGAGGTGAAGAGTAAACTAAACCGTTTGGGCAGCCTAAATAGACTGGCCCTCAGATGGATTCCGGGTCATAGGGACATATCCGGAAATGAAATTGCCGACAAAATGGCAAAACTAGGAGCCGAACAGCCCCTGATAGGACCAGAACCCTACTGTGGCATAGGAAGGCACACAATAAAAGAATACATTAGGAAAGAGGAAGGCACCATGAGGCAAGAACACTGGAGGAATACCCCAGGCCTAAGGCAAGCCAAAACTCTAATAGAAAATTACAACAAGAAGAGGTTCGAGGAACTTATACAACTAGGGACGAATTCACTTAGGATCGTTACCGGATTACTAACCGGGCATTGCAGACTGAAAAGTCACCTAGGTAAGATAGGAATAACAAGCAGCAGGACTTGCAGATTCTGTGACATGGAGGACGAAACCTCTACACACATCATCGCAGACTGTCCGGCCTTAATAAATATAAGATGCAGAACCTTAGGGTCGAGAGCTCTATCACATGAGCTCTTAGGAAGAATCAACCCATCAAAACTCCTCGACTTTGTTCGAGGAAATGGGTTAATATCTGAGCTGTAGGCT